>VWPU01004723.1:0-53972 GCA_013398955.1 Callaeas wilsoni | reverse complement strand
GTCTCTGAGCTGTAAGCATTGTATGGCTCGAACAATGCAAGCAGCGTTGAGGTCTGCACAGCTCCATGATACTCGTTTTTCATATTAGGTGAACTTAAAAGGTCTTGCCATGGTTGTGTTTAAAAATCAGTAAGACAATTGGATTAGCACTGCAGTTAGTGTAAATCATTATAGTTCCATAAATTACTAGAGGAAATGTGGCTCTTGGTTTGTGATTTGCTCTTCTACTGGGTGATGTCACAGTCCCTGAGAGTGCAATTGTGGTGACAATCAGCCCAAAGACTTAGAGTGTCTTTGCTGGATTCTTAAAAATCCTCAAACATCACTATAGTTTTCTTTTATAAGAGTCTACAAAACCTGTAGCACATTGTTGTCTTGACCTTTGTAAACTAATTACCTGTTATTCCTGTGGAGGTTTTGTAGTTGATGTTCTTATTCATTATAATTTGCATATAATTAGGTGGTATAAAACAAAGCTGGTTTTTTTTTATATCCAGTAAGGAACAGATCTACTGAACAGGCCCAGACCTCTATAATATCATGTCCCCTGAAGCACTGAAGAAATCTGTGCCTGTCCTTTGCAAGGCTGGCTGCATTCACTCTGCAATTGAATTGCAAGTTACTGTGTGATTTCCCATGATGTCGTGGAAGCTGTCAGCTCCCAGCAACACAAACGATCCACACTGATTGTTACTTAAGACCCTTGGTTTTCCCCCACCCAAAGTGGTTTTCAGAAGAGACTGTACTAAACACAAAATCAAGGAAATTTATCAAATGTTCCAAAAAGTGAACTGAGTGTTAAATTTCATCTGTCTCTACCGCTTAGAATTTTTTAGTGGATTTTTTTTTCTTTTTGTTTTTTTTTTTGGGAAGAGGTTTGTTTTCTTCCCCTAGGAAGCAAGACAGGTTAATTTTTGTTTAGGCTAACTGACTGCCTAAGCAGTACCAAACCTTACGTGCCTAATCTCATCTTTCTGCAAATGCAACTCTCTCAGACCACTATTACAAAACGGTGGCTTGTGCAGACAAAAAATGGGAGCTTTAGAGAACTCATATTAGTGAAAGGGCATATTTGGTGCAGAAAGCTTCATACTTTTGCTTTCATACTTCATACTTTTAACCAGACCCTTGATTTATTAAACATAGAAAAAATGCTAATGATAAAAATCTAAAATAACAACTTTATCAATACTTAAAATTATCAGGCTCAGCAGCTACTGTATGTTGACATCAGTTGTGAATTGACCTTTATCTTTGTTTCTAGTGCTCTCGTGGCCTGGAATTTCTCCAGCCCTTATCTCTTCCATCTCCAGCTGGTATCTCTGTAGGTCAGGATCATCTGAAGGTGGGAGGAGATACTGCCAGCAAATTCTAAATCATGCTGTACCTTTAAACTCTCAAAAAAACCCCCACTTCTCCAATCCTGTGACCTGCAATGATATGCTCCCACAGCATATCATTGTAGTCATCAATGTACCATAATTACAAAGAGAAGTTTATATCTTCAGGTTACAAAAGGACAGGTGAATTTTAGAGGACCAGCTGCTCAAAAGTATTTGTGAACTAACTTTTCCTGAGCACAAGGAATTTTGTTTCATAACATTTTTGTTCGTAGCTGTGCAGTCTTGGAGAAATCCTTTCTCTACTTCTTGTTCCTATCTGTCTAAGTAGCCAAGGGGAGGAGAAGCTAATTTTTTTTTTTTTGTCCTGAAAGATGTGCTGACCCAGACTTATAGCATAGCCACAAAAGAGTTTGGGAAGTAGATACTAGCAGTGGGAAAGCAGATGGACCTTTTCCAGCATTGGAAAAGTTCATCCAACTTTTTTCAGCTGCAGTCAAGCATATAAAACTTCTCTTTGTGTGATTTGTCCCCCCTCTCTCTGTTTTTCACCCTTGTCTCAAATGAGGAGAGTATTTTGAAAGGTGAAACAAATCATATCATGAGAGCTGTGATTTCTGAGTTCTGACTTGAGGACATTAATTTCAATACTCTAATAGAATATGCAATACTCCTATCTGCAGATCTGAAGATGGCTTGTTTCAAGTGACCCATTTTTTTCCGAGGGGCTCTGCAGTGGCTTCTGGATCGTCCTTGAGAAATCTGTTCTGATTGTAGTGGGAGTTGCACAAACAGGCAAGTGTTTTCATTCTTTAAATAAACTTTGCAAACAGATACATAGACTTCCTTTACAGCTTTTCCCTGAAGTGTCCTTTTTAGTTGTTATCCATCTCTCAGATACAGAGTTTTAAAAAGCTGAGGGTTAAAAAAAAAACCAAAAAACAAAACATGAAGTATAGAACTATTCATTGCAATAAATCAAAATACAACTTAATACAAAATAAAGCCTTCAACACTAAAACGTTATGATGTATCAAAGGATATATCATTGTCTATGGCTACAGGAAGTTCCTGAGGGAACTGGAGCTGCTGAGTTGCAGATCATTTCATGCATCTGAGCATATAGACAGCACTCTGCAAACAGAAGGAGATCAGGGATACCCTGCATACTATTGCAAGAAGAAAAAAACATGTAATATCCTTACAGGAGGTCAATTAGCTGAAATAATAAATTCTTTTGTCACTAAGAATTGTTTCCAACAAGCCAGTGTAAAGGAACAAATTGGATGGCACAGTGTTGCTACAGATTTTACCAAATTGTTCTAAATCACATAGCCTGCAAATTCAGAGCTTCCTGGGACTCCCTGTGCTTCAGCACTAATGCTTTGTTGACTCTTGTAGTTTATTTTTGGACAGAGACTTTGTCTCTCACTCCTCTGTCAAAATTGCCTTTTTAGCATTAAAAGACAGGACAAGTTAGAAAGGGGGCTGCTCATGTCTCTTTAAAAAAAACAAAAAGGTCAAAATTAGATACTTCAGAATTTAAACAAATATACACTTTGGACATGCAAGTCATTGAGCCAAATCATTTTCAGTAGAAAGGTTCAGTTTCAACATCTCAGCATTTTCCTGTAATTAGTTTCACGAGATTAATCAGAGGTTCTTAAGCAACTCTGTTTTGCCATATGTGCTTTTGTATTTATTAGTGTTTTCTCTTGAGTTCAGATCACTCAGTAAAGAAGTCAGTCATGACAGTGGAAACCAAACCCAGCAATGTCAATGACTCAAATCAGGAAGCGGAACCTGACCAGCTTTTGGATGATGAAGGAAGCAAAAATCCACCAGTCAAAAAGACTTCCTCTTGCACTGGATTGAAGGTTTGGTGCCTTAGCAATATCACCGTGCATTACCTTTGTTATCTGTTAAGAAATGTTGTTCAAGATGTGACATGCCAAATTCCTTCATTCCTGTTTCCCCCCATCCTTTGTGGAACTGGATATGCACTGGAGGCACAGGGGATAGTCAGATCTTATCTTTTTTCTAAAGAAAATAAAAATTCATTGTCTACCATATTTACTCACAAGTTACTTGTAGGTGGATCCCCTTCTTGCTCATTAGAGAGAGGCAGCAACTTCAAGTGGAAGACTTGAACCAGCCTCAATTAGGTGCCTACAATGCACTTGTCTGGAGGTTACTGTCACCACCAGTCTTGTAGGGTCAAAAGAAGGTGAGGTGAACTGTATTTCATCAGATGTTTTGTGGTTGACCTGAGGATTGCATTTTAAAACCCAAACTACCCCAGTAACTTTTGGTTGTGTTTTCATGCTTATCAGCAGTTTGTGATTTCAGCCAAACCCTCTGAGAGCACTGCTGGCATAAGGCACAAAGGGTAATTCTCTGACTTTTTGCCAGTCAGGAAATATAGAACATGTCAGGACAAACCCCACAGGAAATATAGAACATGTCAGGACAAACCCCACACTTAGGAGATTTTTCTCTTCATTCTTGACATAAAGAGAGTAAATATACCAATTTTCAAGCTTTTATTCTCAGATTGGCTTCATTTCTTACAGTAGATAGTATTGCAGTGTCTAAACCTATATTTACTTTGTTTATTTACCCAAGTTTCTGTTGTATTGGAACTCTTGCCCAGTAAGCAATAGGTCTATTTGGTTTTTAAACTATGTGGAAATAGCTGGATAATATTTAAACAAACCTAAATATTTTACCGAATAAATCTTTATTTGCAAAAGCCACAATGTGTGTTAGTGGAAGCAACAGTCAAACTACAAAGAGTATTAAGCTTTTCCTTGTGAGATATATGGTATACAGGCAACATTTCAAAATATATCATACGGAACAGAGATGAACTCAATCAGTCAATACCATGTTCCTCATACTGATATATCATAAAAACTTGCTTAAAACCTTTATTTTGATGTCACCTGATTGAGTTAGAATCAGACACAAATTGGCCTAAAATAAGGGACATGTTACCCAAGCAAAAGGTAATTTGGGTTAAGATTAACTTTGCCACTCCAATTTGAGTAACTAGTATATGTCATGATGATGATGATTGTTCCACAGAGTTTTAAAAATTTTTGATCCCTTTGTGACCAGTTTTCCTGCCTCTACCTCCCATTTTCTGTCTGAATCTTTCCCCAGGTATTTCTGGCTGCTCTGTCGTTCAGCTACTTCAGTAAAGCCTTGTCTGGTACAATAATGAAAAGCTCCATCACTCAGATTGAGCGAAGGTTTGACCTGACGTCATCTACTGCAGGTTTCATCGACGGGAGCTTTGAGATGGGTAATGGATATTCCCCAACATGCAGAAAACTGCTCAGAGAAGCATGAGACAGCATCTGGCACTAATTCTGGTTCATTACCTTGCAGGAAACTTGCTGGTGATTGCATTTGTAAGCTACTTTGGAGCTAAGCTTCATAGGCCCAAAATAATAGCTGCGGGATGCTTTACTATGGCTTTGGGATCCTTTTTATCAGCGATGCCTCATTTCTTCATGGGATAGTAAGTACTAATCATGGTTAATTTGGGTAACCTAACATTGGAATTGCATTCTGCTTTCTGGTTTTTAAACGAAACTTGGTGTATATTTAGCCTTAGATTTCCAAAGGCCTGTAGAACCTCACTTCCATGTGCAATGAACCACACGTGACACACACATCACTATTGTAATGGTGAATGTTCATTTAAAAAATACAGCTCTTCTGAAGTGAAAGTTCAGCTCCTCGGAAAAATGGCAAAAACCCAATGCTTTAGTTTCCACTCAAGCTTGCTCAGAAAGGAGGCAAAGAAGGAAATGATGTTAGAGCCTGCAGATGAATCAGTGCTGGTAGAACTCATACCAGGTTTTCCCTGTTCCAAATGCACATGCCTGGTTAAACTGATTTTCTATATCTGGTTAATTTTTATTCATCTTCTCCAGGCTCAGGGAATTACTGCATTATGCTTATATGTGATAATGTTTCTAGCCATATCTTGGGCACAAGTATAGTAAATAGAGTAAAACATATTTCTGTTGATTTCTTAATTATATTAGAATAATTTTAGGTATACGACTGCAAAAAGAAAACTGAGGAATGCTTTCTTTCACGTTAGTGGATCTTGCACTAGCACCAGACTTTTCATCAGTTTTTCACTCTTTAAGACAGACCATGTATCATACTCATCTACGCTGGACAACTCATGAACCTGACCCTGAACATTTGTAGGGGAATTGTTCTGCACAGTCTCTCCTGATGACTGCTCTTTGTTTTAACCTGAAAAATAAGCCTGCCTGGTCTAAGAGAGCCAGGGCATTTCCTTGAAGCAGAATGTGTGCTTTACCATGTTGTTCTGCTAAACCAAATCGTACTTTGCCCCTCAGCAGCACTCATTTCTGGGAAGGGGATCGTGTTAAACCAGCTGAGCAGACCAAATACACATCAAAGATGGAATGGGGACCTTAGCTCAAACTCAAGACATTCTTCTTTTTCTCTTTTGCTGTGAGGTCAACATAGGAAGCTGACTTGGACCTGACCCTAAATTTAGACACCAAAAATTCAATCCTATCTGAAATACTTTCACAAGCACTTTTGAATTTTCTAGCTTAAAATGTTATACCTTCCAGACAGAGAATTCTAAGTTTTATTTGTTCTTCATTTTACTATTTTGGTTTTCTGAAATGTTCTTCCATAATCTTATTTTCTCCTTCAGCAGCACTTTGAATTAATATTTAATCAAAGATACCTTTCTCTTTAGGGAAACAGCAGCCAAGTGGTTCCAGATCTACCACACCGGTGTTTCCCTAGTGAGCACTGCTTCTAAACCTCCTGTTGTGTGTTTGCAGCTACAAGTATGAGACAACATCACACAAAGCTTCTTCAGCCAACTTAACTTCCAGCATAAATCCCTGTTCCCTACATCAAGATGTGAATGACACTGTCCTGGAAGCCTCACAATCAGGTAAGGAACTGTAAATGAAGGTACAAATACAGGACCATTGTTTTATCCTTGGTTGCAAGGATTCAGTTACCCAGGACCTGGGGCTGGGGAGTGGAAGAAATAGTTTGACAGGACGTGAAACTGCATAGAGTTTAACTGAAATAAATGGAGCTTCCTATTATCCTCCTTACAATATGGAACACAGCTGTTTTATGTATTGCTTGTATGGGACACAGGTAGAGAATGAGCCAAGTTCTGCACCAGAAACCACCTCAAACTTCTCACGTTAAAGATACATGATATATGCCAGGTAATTATATTTATGAAAATATCAATAAGTTATTTTTTTATTTTTTCTGATGGGTGATACTTACCTGTACTTTTAGAAATCAAATGCAATGGAGGTGGAAGAAAGCATTATTAAAAGATCATGAAAAGTTATAATGGGGTTGACAGCCTTTTTTTTATCTTCTATAAGGAAAATGTTCTTAATACCTTAAATTCTAATCTATAATCATTTCATGTGCTACCTTTCCTGTGATTTTTCACTGTTTCCCATTCAAATATTTTATTACAAAGGTGTAAACTCTCATCTGCAGGCTGTGAGAAGGAACCATCATCATATATGTGGATATATATCTTACTGGGAAACATGTTACGTGGGATTGGTGAGACACCAATAACACCACTGGGCATCTCTTATCTCGATGATTTTGCTAAAGAAGAGAATGTTCCTGTGTATGTAGGTAATCTCAACATGAAGTAAACTGGGAGATTCATAGTGTAAGAGGTCAATCACCCTCTGCAGAAGACAAAGTTCAGCCGTTAGAGGGTACTAGCATCTGCTTCATTGTATTTTCAGCATGTTTGCACACAATAGCCATGATGGGCCCGATGTTTGGCTTCCTGTTGGGATCTCTATGTGCAAAACTGTACGTGGATATTGGATTTGTGGATCCGGGTAAGCGAAACAGAGAGAAAGTGAAAGTGAGCTAATACTTGTTCATAAGAAATTCCTGTAAACAGTTGCATATGTTTTCATTATACTAATTATATTACTATACTTTATATTTTAATTATATTTATTTAATTATTCTTATTGTATAACATTAAAATTTTACTGCATTACTGAAAGCTTTTAGAGTAAAGGCAAAATTAGACTGGGAGCATATTTTAGAACTGTGCTTTAAGATTAAAAGGTTGTAATACACACTTAACTCTGAGAATTAGTACCAAGAACTCTCACAAAGCCAAGACTTTTTCCTAAACTAGATTTTTAACAAAAAGATTCTGCTAGTACAGCAGCTTTACAGTTTGCAGGAATTATCCACCCTTTTCCACTGAGTACTTTACATTATTTACATTTCACATAGTTTTTGCAGCACATACACTTTTTCCCAGCCCTTGCTTACTCAAAGGAAATGAAAACACGTGTATGTATCCACATGTGCACAATGCCAGAGGGGACACAGCAATCCCTGTAAGTGGTGGCTGTGGTCCTTCATCCTGTTCCCTTTCAGTGATATTGTTTTTCTAGCAGGACAGAGACGTTTTCAGATCTTCAGAATCCTGTAGTTAGATAGGTGCTATTTTGTCTTTGCCCTTTGTTAAGCCATTGTTTGATTCTATTTAAGAGTAAAGATAGTGAGCCAATTCCAATCATGCAATGAAAAGTCTCATAATCTTGGTCCCCCACCAAACATGCCAGAATTAACAAACATAAAAATACAACCAGCTACTCTCATCCTCCTTGCTATACATTTGGATCCATGGCTAATTTCACTGACACTACAGAGAATGTCCAATTGCTTAATAGCAACCTAGATAGTTCAGGAGAGCAGAGGATGGTCTCAGGAGAAAGGTATCAGCCCAAAAAGCACACCATGCTTGAGGCATCTCTGCCACCCCTTTTAGTTTCCCATGTGTTGGATAAGGACGTCAGTGTAGCCATGTCTGTCACTAAACATCAGTCAGTGAAAAGTGTAGAATGGCAGATAAAATAACACTAGACAAACAGGAATGGCTTCAAACCAAAAGAGAGTAAGTTTAGATTAGATGTTAGGAAGAAATTCTTCCCTGTGAGGATGGTAAAGCATGGGAACCAGTTGTCCAGAGAAGCTGGGGGTGCCCCAACCCTGGAAGTGTTCAAGGATAGATTCTGTGGGTCTCAGACCAACCTGGTCTACTGGAAGGTGTCCCTGCCTGTGGCAGGATTTTGGAACAAGATGACTTTTAAGGCCCCTTCCAATTCAAATAGTCTATGATTCTATAACACCGTTCAGGGTAGGATTCCTGACGCCTTCACTGCATGGATGGTCCCTCATTAGATGTTTATTGTTGGAAGTCAGACACTATAAAATGTAGCTGTCATAGCAGGCAAAGGTTGGGAAGGTTCAGCTTCTTCACTGGGGTAACTTGTGCCTGTTTCCCTCATTTCTAGGGAGCATCACTATCACCCCACAGGATTCCCGCTGGGTGGGTGCATGGTGGCTTGGCTTTTTAATAGGTGGAGCAACCAGTTTCCTATCTGCTATTCCATTTTGCTTCCTGCCAAAGAGTCTGAAAAGGCCGGAGGAAGCCAATAAGGACAAAACTTCACATGGTCTCTTGGAAAACACGGGTGCCGCGAAGAATAAACTTTCTTCTGAAAAAACTAAGCCGAGGAAGTGGTCAGTAATGCTGAAAGGCAAGTGTTTCTCACGTTGTATAAATGTGAAAAGCAATAGGCACAACACACATAGGGAATGTAAATGTTCTGCAACATATTTTGCCTCCCTTCCACTTCCATCTAAACCAGGCAGCTATCCTCAGGAATGAAAAGGTTCACCAAAAATTATTAGAAGTGAAAGAGCTTGTTCAGGACTCTGAGGTTCTGCATCCATCACCTGCAATAAATCATCATCTGAGTGGCACCTACCTCTAAAATTTTGTGCTGGAAGAAATTTGAACAGTGTAAAAGTGTTCCTGTGTCTGAACCTAAAGAAAATATTCAAAGGCTCCTTTTGCAATATGGGAAGACAAATAATTCGTTTGAGAGACTTCATGGAAACTCTGAAGCATATTGATACCTGATGAAATACCAGGCTTGAATAGGTCTGGCTGTGCAGTCCTTAGGCCAAAAAAAAGTGGTGGAAAGGTGATGGAAAGAGGTGGCTTTGCTTCACTTGTCAAATTTTTTGTTTAGATCCCAGTGGAAGATATTAGATCTCTCCACCAAGGCAGCTTTCACTTAGCCTTGAGCCTGTGATAATGTCCATGCAAGCTGAACAAAGTCTGTGCTGTGTGGAGCCCTCTAGTCTTCATGTGCATGTCTCAATAGAGCACCCAGGCCTTAACCCATACTACTGTCTTCTTTAAGGATTCTCTTCCTGTATCTCAACTTCTGGTGTTTTTAAGACTTGATTTTGCTTTCAGATACCCTCACATAAATGAAGAGCAGTACAACTTGCACTTGGATAGCTGAGAGCAGGACCTTGACCTAAGTTTTGCATGTTACTCACCAGTAATTATGCCATGCATCTTTCAATGCCAACACATATGTCCCTTTCTTTCAGATTTCTGTACCTCCCTGAAAAAAGTATTGGGTAATCGAATGTACTTTGCACTTTTGTGTTGCTCACTGTTACAGTTCAGTGGTTTTATTGGTTTCTTGACTTACAAACCAAAGTACCTGGAACAGCAGTATGGACAATCTACATCCAGATCCAACTTTCTAATAGGTGAGTTACACCGTGCGAGGACTGCTTGTGCTGTAAGCAGTGCATGGGGATAAGTTCTGGTGTGCTTTATCTGGGGCTGAATTCCTTGCAGAACAGGCTGAGGTAAATGGTGGTCTGACCCGAATCTGAATTTTGAAAAATACAGGGTTTTTGCCTATTGGACCATAAGAAATTTTTAAATTATATTACATTGCATTGCATTAATATTATATTTATAGAAAGAGCACCTCAAATATGCAACGAGTGTAGTGCGGAAGTTTAAGTTGCTGAAGCATCTGACAAGTTCCTTGCAATGGAAGTGAGTTTGGAGGGTTAGACACTTCAAAAACCACATATGCAACCCAGGGGTTGGACTGAACACAAACCTTCCTAAAAGTCATAACTGACCATAAATCTGCCAGGGACAAAAACTAAGGGCAGACTTTGACTCTTAAGACTGTTTTGATTCTTTAACTCTAAAATTCCCCTTCTATAATCTCTTTCAGGAATGACATCCCTACCTCCTGTAGGTCTTGGAATTTTCCTAGGAGGGCTTATAATGAAAAAGTACAAAATGGGCATCATTGGAGCAACAAAGTTTTCGTTTGCCATGTCATTTTTGTCCTATGCCATCAGTTTGTTGCACTTTTTTGTTGGCTGTGATAACTATACGGTGGCAGGAATGACAGTGTCCTATGAAGGGTTAGTATAAAATAGAAAAGGTTGTGTTTTTCTCCATAGTTCTCAAAAAATGTCCTGTGACATCAAGGCTAAAAGAGAAACATGCTTTGCAATGCTTGAGAGAAAGTGAGCACTACTACATGTCATTGGGGTAGTTTTGTTGGTCAGCAGAGTGTCAGCCTGGCAAAGCCCAATGCTGATTAAAGATTAATCAGTAATTGCATCATTAGAAATGCAGGTTATTTCCCTGGGAGAGGGTGGGAGTACTGCTGTGCAGTGTTTTCACTAAGAATGCAAATGTTGGACCAGGGAATATGCTGGGATGAAAAAATGGTGAGCACATAAGCTTGATTTACCTCGAAAGGAGAAGATGAGGGAAGACATCCCTTTTTGCTCAATACGTAAAGGATGTCTGAAAGCAAAAGAGAATACTGCATTCTTCATATCCTCTATGAAAAGTTAGGCTAGGCTTTAACAGAGGAGTATTTCTTAACTACAGAGACCAGGAGATCTGATTTCTGTCAGAGGTGCATTTTTACCAACAGATAAAGACACACTTGATGAGACTGTGATAACTGTTGCTAGCTCAAAGTTCAGTTAAGGGGGAGTCTAACTGACCTCTCCCTTCTTTCTCTTTTCTGTCTACACCTGTAAAATCAGCAGCAATGTTTTCATTTGTTTTAAAATTTTCTATAATCTAGTAATCACTTTAATATCAGTGCAAGTAGGATGGAATCTCAAGCAGACCAATAGAGATGTAGAAACTCAGCTGTGAAAACATGTCCTGGGCGTATGAGGTGGGTTTTAGGACAGCAACTCTGTCACAGAGAAGGGACTTCACTGACTTCAGCACTGAACTAAAAATTTCTTACATTTTTCTGAACTTAACTTCCAAGCAACCCCATTCCATACCACAACAATTCCTTATTTTCTGAATGCAACTCTCACTGCAAATGTGCCTCCAATGTGTGGGATCCTGTGTGTGGAGCCAATGGAATCACCTATGCTTCGGCGTGTCTGGCTGGGTGCGAGACTTCCGTGGGACATGGAAAGAGCACAGTAAGACCCTGCTTTGGTTTGGTGTTCTACCAGCTTATTTTCCATGTAACATCAGGGATTTAGTAGGATAATGCATTTCAGGAAAGCCAAAGTTACTGGGGACCAGTCAGTAAGGTATTTTTGATTTCTGGCTACAAACAGCACAGAAAAGAGAGATTCCTCTGAGTTATTGCATATTAAGCAAAAAGCCCTAACTCCTTGTTCTAGATATAAACTTCCATCTTCTGTAGGTTGAGCACAAGAGGTAGAAACACACAAATATAATTGGTTTCATGTTGCCTGAAGGTTGTCCATGCTTTGCCTTTCATAAACATCATTTTGCCTGCCCTGAGGTTTTACCTAACAGTTGAATTACACTAAGATAGAGTAGTATCTTCCCTGCTAGTGATCATTAATGTTTAAATATGAAAAATGGTTTAAGGAAAGGCAGCTTGTTTCCTCCATGTGAGACTCTGGGATGTCAGAAAACTGCTTGTTTTTCTGGGTGACTGATTTTTGCTTGGCATGGAGTGCTGGAGTTAATGCCCGGAGTCCCAGAGACAAAGTTCCAGTCCATGTAAACCTCCATTGGGGTATGCCATTTGCAGGTTTCCTGATCCCAGGTGATCACTCCATAACATAAATGGTCTGGAGCCATCTCTTTACTCTGTTTTCTCTCCAACAGAGTCCCCATTTCATGAACAGTGTCCTGCCAAACCTGTTTTGTGTCTTCTAGGTCTTCCATAACTGCAAATGTCTTGAAATCAACAATGCATGGACAGGAAACAATTCTGCCACCTTGGGGCAATGTCCAAAAAGTGCTGATTGTTCGATGAAGTTCATTTATTACACAGTGATACAAGTCATAAGTGGCTTTTGTTATGCCCTGGGAGCCACTCCTGCATACACGATTGTGTTTAGGTGAGTACAGCTGGCTGTGTACCAAAGGTGGAGGCTTTCTAGTGAGGCTTTCAAAGTCATCTTTGTTTCTTTACCTTAGGGAAAAAAGGACTTTCTTGCTCATCAGGAACTGTAGTGATAGGACAAAGAGTAATGGGTTCAAACTGAAAAAGGGAAAGTTTAGGTTAGAAGAAATTCCTCCCTGTGAGGGTGGTGAGGCCTGGGCGCAGGTTGCCCGGAGAAGTTGTGGCTGCCCCATCCCTGGAAGTGTTCAAGGCCAGGTTGGATGGGGCTCTGAGCAACCTGGGATAGTGGAACATGTCCCTGCTCATGGCATGGTTTCGGAACAAGACAATCTTTAATTTCTCTTCCAAACCAAACCATTCTGTGATTCTATGGTTCTGTAATCAGGTTTTCCAGAACATGTCCTTTTTGTTTCTGCTTGGATTTTGAAAGTGCCATGCATTTGTCAGGATTTCTGGATGTGCAGGGAGATGGCAGAGGCTGGATATATAATGAATTCGAGATCAGTGCCCATTTCTGATGCCTGGAGTTCAGTTCCCCACGAAACAGATGAGCATATTGCCCGGAGGCTTTGTGCTGTCTAAGATGTGTCCTTGTACAGAGGAATTCTATTCAAGGACAGAAAGATGCTGCACTAACCCTGCTACTTGCAACTGTTTTGTCTTAGGGCAATATGATATTTCCCATTAAGTGAGTAAGGTATTCCATCAAGTGAGGGAAATGTGTGCCCAAGAGTGAAGGCAGTTGGAGAGCCCGTTTCATCAAGGTTGGGATAGACTCTGATTATGACTTTAAAACTTCACTTCCTTAATTATGCTTAGTAAATGGACTTGCCAGGAGCTATTTGATGGAAATCAGTAGATTAATTCACCTTTTTCATACCACTTAACACACTTCAGCAGATCATGGAAGCACTCTTCTTCTAAATTTTGGCTTTCCGTCAACAAGAGCATTAAATTTGGGTTATTTAATAGCAGTTTAATAGGCATGTCTAAGCACTAAATGGGCCAACACCTCTGACTTACCCCTCTTTTTTTCAGGTGTGTTCAGCCAGAGTTAAAAGCTCTCGCAGTTGGTCTATACACACTCATTATGCGAATGTTGGGTAAGAGAAACCATTGCAGACTCCAATCCACCTAGTGCCGCTCTGGCAGTGTGTAATCACCACGAAGGAAATATAAAGCTGATTTCTAAGAAGATGTCCTTTCCTGTGAAATCTTGTCACATTTTTGCTTGCCTCCTTGCAGCTGGGATTCCAGCACCGGTTTATTTCGGTGCAGCGATCGACAAGACGTGCTTGAAATGGGGAAGCACCAGCTGTGGGAAGCAAGGGGCTTGCAGGCTCTATGACGCCAACACAAACAGGTAAAGCAAATTCGGGCACAAAACCCCTCTCTGTGGAAAGACATGCTTTGTTCTCTTACACTGCAGTGTGAGATCCAAAAGCATGGCCAGATACTAACGCTGGCCTCAGCTTTAAGTCAGTCCAGAAATCCTGAAATCGAAAAATCTCAAGATCAAATGTCAAGCTCTCAGTTTTTAGTCAGTTTTTATGTCGTGCAAAAGAAATTTAATACCCATGACAGAGATTTCTGGAATGAATTGTGTATTTTTAATATACTTAGAGTCAATTAAAAGTACCTCGGACTTTAGGACTTACCATAACAAGGAAAGTTACCCAAATTTACCTTATTTGCAAGTAGTTTGTTCACACTGGCAAGGATGTTAACTTTGTGCATTTACCACTTTTGAGAGAAAAGTCCATGAAAGAACATTGTACTGAGTAGCTGTAGGTGTTGGTGAAACCCAGACACTATCAGTCTCTTGGGGGAAGGTTCCATAGATGTTTCTCAGTTTCACTCAAGCCTTGGCCACTTCTGATGTATTTTTTATTTTTACATACAATAGACCACTCTGGTGACCTCAATATATTTCTAGCCCTAAAGAGCCTAAAGCCTTAAAATGATCAAAAAATCTTTAAAAAAATAAAACAAGAAAAAAAAAAAAAAAAAAAAAACAGAAGATGATGGAAGTTTCACTTTGCAATTATCTTCATAAGCTAAAAGAATATTATCAATTCTTTAAGAGAAGTTTTTGTGAGTAAAAATGTCCAGTGTTTGGTATGATTCACAAACAATGAGTTTTAATGTTTTCCCCTAAGTTTTTTTGTATATACGAGAACCTTAAAAGCCATTAAAGGTATATTCTTCAGTGTTTTTTAAAAATTCAATGCCTGGCCCAATGTTCTATGCTCTGTCCCACAGGTATGTCTACCTTGGTTTAGGAGCAATTTTAAGAGGTCCTTCCTACTTCATTGGAATAATTTTTTATATATTGGTAAAGAAACACTTTCAAAATAAGAACTCCAGGCCTCTAGAGAATGGACAAGAAGATGCTGCTATGAATAAAGAAGACAATTGCAAGATCAAAGAACGTTTGCCAGGTTCTTCTGATGCGGAAAATGAATCCTCTATTTAGAAAGCAATTTAGACCAGTGGCATGTGAATCAGGTCAGCTTCTTTTAGAAACACCATTGACAATGCTGTGAGTAACTAAATAATAAATAATAACACTGAACAGAGAGCATAACTAATAGCAAAACTGCAAACAACAACAATAAACACTAACAAACAAGTATGAAAGTGCCTTATGCGTACCTGATTAGCAGTAACAGAAGGAGATACACAAACCGAACCAAATTCTCAACAAAGAAAAACCTTCTTGGCATTTCTGACAGAGCCAGTCTGCTGTTTTTAGTGGGGTCAAAAATGCTGCCAGAACACCCACATGCCAAAGGCCCACAAAAAGTGATCCCGATCCTGTATGCAGATCCATGCAGTGGACTGGCACAGGAGAGACAAGCTCAAGGCTAAGACGAGCTTTCTGAGTCCATCAAATTCAATCGGAATTCACAGTAAGCCAAGCACTTAAGCCAAACATGTCATCTAATTGCAACATTGCACCTGGTTTTCATCTCAAAATTGGCAAAAGCAGTATTTTTCCAAGAAGCATTATATCTTACCTCAGCTGAAAAAAATTATGCCTGCTTAAAAATAAAAACATATTTTCACAACGACAATATTTTTTCTTAAAAGTCTTTGTGTAGTGGAATTTTATTTTAAGATACTTTTTTTTTTAGTTCAGTGATTCTGAAGCACAGGAAATACTGGTGGCTGTGTTGCGATGCCACGCGGTGTCCGGCAGAGGGCACTCAAATGACAGCCGTGCTCCTAACCACCGATGTGTTTTCCACACTCAATTTTGGTTATTCCGGGAGAAATTAATCCTCAGGCAGGAAAAACACCCATCCCTGTTTCCGCACACCTTGAAATTCCCTCGGCTCATATACTTTAGCTCATATACTCAAAGCTGCTTTTGTGTATTTTCACTGTGCTTGCATCACTTGGAGCTTGACAACTTGTTGTTACTTTAAATAAAAAGATGAGCTCTTGAGTACCATTTCACGACAGGACGGTTGATACTTTAAAATAGATGCTCAAGGCTCAGTGGGATATGGTTAATAGACACATTTATAGATAGATAGATAGAAAACAAAAAACAATATACGTTGAGCAAAATGCTGAATTGTTCTGAAATAAGTGCTGTCTGTCACGACAGCCACTTAGCAGTGATTGCAGCAGCTGAAGGGAGAAAATGGGACGTTTTTTCCAAATGAAGTGATATTTAGTGAAGGTAGAGATTCTCCATTCATCAAAACTAGAGAAGTTCTTTATTCTTCTTTAGCCTAGAGAAAATGAGGCTCAGGGGAACCTTGTGGCTCTCAACAACTCCCTTATAGGAGGGTGTAGTTGGGGGTTCAGGCTCTTCTCCCAGGTCACAAGCAGGAGGACAAGGGGAAATGGCCTCAAGCTGTGCCAGGGAAGGTTCAGGTTGGACATCAGGAATAATTTCTTCGCAGAAATGCTTGGAACAGACTGCCCACCCCTAAAAGAAACACACCAAAGGTGACATGTAAACTGCAAAATAAATTTACATTGTTCAGTGCTTGCACCATGGGTGAGAGAAAAACATAGAAAAATAAGAAAAGTCTTTTCCTATCTTGCTACTTTCTGTGCCTAAAGCAGGCGAGGTAATTGTTTTTGTCTTTTCTAGTAGTGCACGGGAAAATAACTGTGCAGAATCTTTTCCACTTTTTAAGAAGTACCTGATGTCCAAAATCAATACAGAAATACTTTTTGAGATAATCAAGCTTTGCTTAAGGTGTTTCCCTTTCTTTGAGTATCTCCTCTTAAAGACAAAGCTGGAACACATTTTAAAAAAAAAAAAAAAGTGGTTTTCCAAGTCTGTGTGCAGTGCCATGAGCTTTATGTCTGAATCAATGCAAAACATGAGAAAGGCTCATTCTTTTTTTTATGTGGTGCATACCACCCCATGGATGTTGCTGTAAGTTTAATCTGGAGTAGAATCTACAGGCAGTAAAATACATCACAGACATATGACACAAAGGCAAAAAATACTGTCAGTTTTGTCTTGGTGACAAGGCATCTACTGATGCAAATCTGTCAGCTGTGAATAATTTGACTTTGTCCAAACTGGGAGGTGAACTCATTAGTTGTCATCGAAAGTAGTGCTAAATGTTATCACTATTCCTTTTTTAAATTTCAAAATTTATCAAATGGATTTTTTGGCAAAATACCCATCTGACAAGCATTATATCCAGTGCAGCAGGATGACAAAACTGACTTTAGTTTCAAGCAAACATATGCATTTTCCTTTCTACTAAAACTCTTGGAATTTAAAAGATAAACAAATTAAATGCATCAGTGTGAAATGTGAAAGCATAAGGGACAGCCTGGAGTTCTGTGCAAGCCCTCTCTGAGTGCCTTGTGGGATTAGGGTCACAACCTGAGTGGGGATGGATGTTGTGTTCAACTCACTGCAAGGATAAGTGTCTTAAATGCAGTCAGATCTCTCAAGTCGTTCAAAATGTCAAATTGTTTGCTGCATTCACCTGAAATCCTAGCAGTTATCAATTATTTTTGAAAGATACCTGCTATTAGTAATAGCACTAATTAGTTTTCTTAGTGCTCCTTCTCATGCATGCTTTCTGGAATTCCTTACTTACACTAAGTAGCTGCAAGTATTTACTTGCAAAAGCTCCTTAGTTTCCAATTATTCATACTATTCTTTTTTTATTTCCCCTTCTTGAAAACAGATTTTTGAAGGAGAATTCAATAGCTGACTCATTTCTGAATCATCATTAATTTCAGCCCACTAGTCTTTTTTTAATCCTCTTTTTAATACACAGGATTTAAAGTTGTTTGTTGTTTTCCTTGACTTCAGGAATGCATTGAGTTGGTTAAAAAGAAGCATTATGGAGGGTAAAAAAATACTTTTGCCATCCAGGTCTCACAAATGCCCTCATTCCAGCCCTGTTTGACAAATCCTCCAGGGATACAGGAAATTCAATTCAGCCAGTCCTTAAGGTCATCCAAGCATTAGGTGGTCTGGAAGACCTGTCAGTGGTCAAGTTGTCATTATCTCTGTATTGATGACACTACTGGAGAAGGAATGCACTTTGCAGTCAATTTGAACTTGCAAAAGTGTCAGTATTGGCATGGAAAGAAACAGCAGGCAGTGTATTGAACAACTATGCTCCTGTTGATCCTTAAAAGGTTTGAGAGGACTGAACATTACAACAAATGTTAAACTGCAGAACAAAATTGGCATAGCAGCAGGTACTCAAGGAAGGATGGATGGGCCAAAATCAGAATAAAACATGTCAAATTGATGTATTATCTAAATTATTCTGTCTCCAAAAACAGATTGATTGGTGAAAATAGTTATCAAAACACTGTGCAGAGAGCACACATGGGCAGTCTCTGCGAGACATCAGCTCTTAGGTGTTATTTTGAAAGCCAAATTAAGAGAGCAAAGAAGAAGGACATGGAAATACAAGGAACAAAGTTGATTACAGTAACGAGAATAAATTGGTCCAGCATTTGGTATTAACAATGAAAATCTGCAAATAATCCAGCCCAGTTGATCCAAAGAAAGGGGACCTCTGGGTAGGGACTGCACGCAGTGCTGGGATTGTTTGTGTTGATGCTGGAATGAATTCATGCACTGTGCAGCTTGAAAGAGAAAATCCTGTTAAGGAATTACTCCCCTACTTGTAATCACCTCTTTCTAAGTTGCTGCAACTTACCCTCTGCGGTGAGAGCTCAATGATCAGCATGAACTATTTTTGTTCCTTCCTGCTCCTCAGTTTTTCTCTCAAAAGATGTCTTCTGGGATCTACAGAAAAAAAAGGAAATCATGGTATTTCCACCAAACTTTCCGTTCATGTCTTCAGCTCTTAGGTCAGTCTCCATCAACACTATCGAGTCAGAGAAGAGAGAAAAACTGAGCTGGAAATAACTATTATATATTACACATAAACATTTGAATCATCTGACATGAGAAGAAGTGTTCTTTATCTTCCAAAACTTTGCTTGGAGGATCTGCTACCCTCAAGGCAGACATTTTTTGACACGCTGAAGCTGAACAGATTACCTTGGCATTTGGCATGTTTGCATTCACTTCCTTACACTGTTACAGTCTTATTTCTTCAGTCAAGAAATGCAAGCTAGGTAAAATAACATTTTCCAAAGCACTTATAAACCAGATTTATAAGTCAAATTCCTAAGTCAAAATTTGTCTGTCAAGTTTACTTTATAATGGCATCCCAATGCATGAAGGTTCCAAAAAGCTTAACTCACATTCAGTAATGAAACAGGACCAAGTAAGTGCTTTGAAAACTTCCATTCATATGAGTTAGATGACAGTAAACATACAAGAAAGAAAGTGCTTCAGGAAATATTTCCTACTCTAAAGAGATACAGCTTCAAAAATCAGGATACTATATTATTTATTAACAGTTATTGAGAGGTTCCCTCATTCTGGGTGAGATTTGCATGTCTGAAAAAATGATATTATATATAGCTTGTAAGTATTTTGGAAACACTATTTTATCTGAACTTCCCACCCTTTCATTTCTTGACCCAAGAGTAATTTTTGCCTGGAGACAGTAGTTCTTCCACTGGAAGTTTAGCTTTAACTCATTTACCTTCAAATGACAGTAGTTATGAACATGCCTTTGCCTTTCAGTTTCCAGCAACGGGTTTTGGCTTTCTGTCCAATCCCTCTCCCAGAGCCTGGAGCAGGTGACTTTTTCAGCATTTGAACAGGTGGCAGCTGGATTCAGTAGTTTAAGCTCACTCAGCTCGTATCATACCTTTGACTGCAATGTAAATCTCCTCTTGTTTTGTATATTGGTTTATAACTTTATGATCTAGCCATTCTTCCAATCAAAGTAAGGTCAGGTATTTGCAGGCTAAAGCAAATATGACATTGGAACAGTCAGAGATTGGCAAACATTCATTATCTTCAGAAGGGTTGAACCTATTTGTGTGCTTACTCTGAAATGACACTTCAAAAACTGCTGAAAATTAAAAGTTAAAATGTTTTTGAGGTGTCCTGATTTATTTTTTTTTTTTTTTTTTTTGGTAAAGAAATGCTTTATTCAGTGAGCCTGGTACTAGATTTTTTTCAGACTTCTGAGTACTGATGATTCCAAACTCAAAATTGTTACCCATATTACCTAAAATAGGACACCCAAAAATGAAATTCTTCCTGTAAGCTCATTATCATCTTTTTAATATGCAGGTCCATACTTACAAGTATTGATGGGAAACTTTTTCAGTCTCTTAAAGCAAATTCTTCTCTTCATTTGCAATTTTATTCATGTGCTGACGTGTTCCACTCTGCAAACCAGGTATCCTGATGAGCCATTCTCCAACTGATATAATATTATATTTGGCCATTATAATCTTGTGTGATTCATACCTTCTACTGGCTGTGAAGAATAAAATTCTGTATAGAAATCTATCTGTCTGTTATGTTTAGGAGATGGTTTTCTGACCCATGCACCTGCAGCTTTAAAAAAAATATTGAAGCAATCAATATGGGAAAACCTGGCAGCAGCTCTGAGCTCTTTCAGATCATATTTTTGTTATTATTACTATAACCTGTTATTAGTACTGGAGTAATATTTCAGGTTGCATTGATTTTGTCAGTTAAGCCAGGACTCAGCACAAAGTCTGTGACCTAGTGTAATATTAATTTTAGAGGTAACAATGTAACATCAGTGTTCCATTGATAAGATGATCTTAAAATAAATACGCATTCAAATGAGATTAAGCCATTTATGGTTTTTGCAGAAAACAAGAGCACCCATTCATTTATGCAGTAATATCTCCTACTGAGAAACATGAAACTTTCTGATGATTTCCTACCTGGTGATTTTAGAGAAGAAAATGCTGCATTTTTTATAAATGCTTTATAGTGCAACACAGCTGAGGAGATGAATTATTTAGGTTTGACAGTCACTGACTCAGAATGTCTCTGGTTTAAGATGCAGATCTGTTATAAGAATTTTAGCAATACTTCCCTGGGGTTTTTTCCTGCAAAATGCAATTCTTTTTCTGACCAAATCTCAAGGATTCCATCGGAATATTTTGTCACCACCTGTATTTCTCTTGTAACAATTACTGTGTTGCCACTCATTGAAGTTCATTACACTGATCTATAGAAATCTGATGACTTATTGCTTCTTGATATTCTTAATCATTCAAGACATGCTTAGTTTTTCACTAAAAGTGGTAATCACATTACAGAAGGTTTAGAGCACCTAACTAAAAAACCAGCACTTCAGTCCCGTTGGAAAACAATCCCCAACTTGAACTGTGATTTAATCATGTTTATGTAGTTCAGAATAAATACATTAATTATTTAGAAAGTAACACTGGAGAAAAAAAAAACGTGATTCAGACCTATATTAAGAGTTTCAGCTAGAAAAAACTTGACCATATTTTCAGCCTAGAGGAAGGCAAAATGACAACATACTCCACCAGTGAAAATTGGTAGACTAAATCTAATGTTACCTTTGTCCTATGTTATAAAAACATTTTGAATGCTTTAAATTTAAGTTGACAGCCTGAGGTATTTTCTGTTTATTCTGCAACAACTAGTACCTTATTCCCAACTTATTTTTGTGCCAGGATAGACAGGAGTTGTTGATAATGGGGACACAAAAGTCATATGAAGGCTTGGTTTTGGTAGGGTACGTGATCCTAATGCATATAGAAAACTGTGGGTTTCGGGCTGCTGGGGTTTTCTCTATTTCTTTGATAAACAACTAGAAAATATCATAAAAATGGGTAGTCATAGGTCATTATGTCTGCTCGATTGTATATCTAAAAGCAAATAAATGCCAAAAAACTGAGCTGTCTTCTGTCTTCGGTAGTTATTCTGACAGAAGGACTTTGAAAATGCCGTTAAAGAGCTTTTAGATATTCTCAAAGAAGAGTTGGGTAAACGCAAGGCTCATGCCCTTAAACCTCCCCCAGTCTGATGAAAACTCACAGGTTTTTCTGTTTGTCCATTGATTTCAGTGGAGTTACCATGATTTACAGCCCATCAAGCTGTCTATAATGATCCCTAACCTACATGGTTTGTAGTCTGTGTTTGAAAGCATGCCTGGCTTGGTAGAGTTGCAAATTTGCCTCCGAAATGGCTTTCTTGGTTAACAACTTCTCTTATGAACTTGGAAGACAACAGGTTTTTCTTCCTTCCCGGAGGATGTTCCCAGTGATGGAGCTCAGAGATGCCACAGCTCTCACACAGCACAAAGACACCTGTTTTGATTCTAGAGTCAGTAACGTGACTTTGCAATCCAACCGGAGTCCCAGGGGCCCCTCTGCCTCTCAGTCTGGCGAAGCCTTGCCTTCGGAGCAGGAGGAATTAGAAAGGAGAATGTCTTTACTTCTTCTCTGTTGTGAGAAGTGAGGAGATAAAAAGCTTTAGGAAAATGCCGCTTGGTTGACCACCTATTTAATTTTTTTGCATATTCCGTACTATTGTGGTGAATGAACCAACCAGGGGGCCACAGAGCCCAGAAACAGAGGTTTGGTGGGCTGGTACCAAAGAGTAAAACCCCATCCTGTGAAGATGGCTTCTGCCCTTGAATTCCTAGGATTCCTGAGGGGTGGTTTTGTCTACAGTTGACAGACACCCCTTGTGTCCCCTAAGGGACGGTGTCCTGGCCTGTCCCGCCTTTCTCCTCTTCCTATGGGTCCCTGCGCTGTCTCCCCGCGCCCTTCCCTGTCTCCCTTTGAAAAGCCCCTCAGTGTCTTGCCTTGTCCTCTTTCGTATCCAGTCCCCTTCGAGGAAGCTTAATAAATCCTTGGAACATCGGTCGAAGGAGCCACCTCTGCTCATTTATTTCTGGCCGCGCCTGGGCTATCCACAAGCCCCAGGCACGCTGGGCTCCGTGCCCTCCACCGCACGGGCTGGGAGGCTGGCAAGCGAGGCACCGAGGTGCCCCGGGGTGTTCTACCTTTGTGTGGGACTCGCCTGGACCAAGCTGTGCCCCCCCAGCCCGGCCAGCGTGCCGGCGTATTAATGTACCGTACTAGTTGGTTGTTGAAGTACAAGTTGTTCCCTTGAAGAAACTTCTACCTTCTGTTCACAGGAGAGTGCTAGATTTGCACTCAAAAATCAGTGTATGTTGGAAACACAGGGACATGAGAGAGCCTTGGAGTTGTCAGAATACTGAGTGAGAAGCTCATTTAATACAACTTGTGGCAGGGCTTGTGCTATTATCGATTTAGGACTGTTATGAAGAATGATGTTAATTCCTATTTGTTTGAAAAAACCTCACTTTACTAAGTTTCATCTGGGGTAAATATCTGGACGTGAATCATCAGATCTGACCGGAATCTCATTTCCAGTCTGACATCAATTATCAAAACACCTTTGATAAAACATTGCCTCCTGGGAAAATCAAGATGCTCCTGTCAAAAAAACCCTATAATATAAAATTTAAAAACTGTGTACAGAAATAAATACCCAAAAAACAGAAGTAAAAGGGAAATGATGTTAGTATGAGTCACCTGACTGACTTTCTGTCTGGTGCAGATCAGGAGTGTTTCTAGAAGTGCCAAGGTATTTATTCAATGTTAAAATCCTGCTTACAGGAGGAGATTGACACATCATGATTTCCTCCATGTACAGTTCCTGAGGTTTCTGGAACTTGAATTTTTTTTTAATAATTTCCAGACCTAGATGCAATATTGATATATTCTGTACTAGAGTGCCTTTCATTTCATCTCTTATAATAGACTTCCCCATATATGCTGGCAGTTTATAATCAGAGCTGTGGATGTAAAAAATAATGCCTAAATGTGCTGGTCATTGTCTTTAAGCAATAAAGTGCAAACAACTCCATCCCCAAAGGCCAGGATATGAGGAACTTCCTTTCAGTGAGTATCACACCAACCCTTTTCCCATCCCTGTTCTTGCACTTACATGGGGGTAGAAGAAAGGTCATAAAATCATTTAATACGGAGAATCCCTCTCTTTATCCCCCCGAGCTGCTACTTTCTCAGATAAAGTATGGTAGATTATGTCTATTATCTCTATTCCATATCCTAAGGAAGTTTAAAATTAGGAAAGAAATTTTGTTTCCTAGTTTTAGGTTTCTGCATAGCACTGCAGGGAGAAGAGATACCCTCCAGGAAATAAAGCAAAATGCCTGTGGTGATGGAGACAAAATCTACAGTGATCTTACTAAGTAGGTTTGGTTCTATTGCAAAGGTACATACCAAAAGCTGTCAACAAAAAAAAAAAAAAAAAATCACACTAATAATAGTTTTAGAGATTTCTTTCTCCTTTTAATAACTTTTGGGAGCTTCCTTTAATAAAGCTTTTCTCTGGACAAGGTTGCCTGTGGAAAGCTGGGAATTTTCAAGTATTCAGTACTGTATTTTAAGGTTTACTGAAGGAAAAACTTTGTTTACTTTAACAAGGAAAGAAATTTTTATATATGTGATACAAATACAGTGGTCTTTAGATTAAAAATGCCTTCCCTTCCCTCCACACAAACACCAAAAAAAAATAATCAAAGAAACTTAAACACCTATCACTTTATTACATCAGTTCAGGGTAATATTTCTCAAACCCATTACTGAGATGTGCTGCAAAATTAATACACCACTTTCTTCATTTCCACTTTGACTGTTTAACACTTTCAAGCCAAACCCCAGAGCTGTAGTGCAGTTTGAGTTCAGAGGGTGCTCACTGACAGCCCTGGGGGTCTCACCTAGCCACGGCACATGGGACCAAGTCTGGAACAAGGAGCTCTGGTCATGAACCCCACAGCAAAGGCCATCAGAGAAGCCCAAGTGAAACTCAATTGGCTATGTAGAGCTGTAGGACTAAATACAGAGCAAGAGGACTTCCAATAAACACAGTGAAAAATGTCAAAGCAGCTCATTGTGGATTTCTTCTTCTTAATTTTTCAATCATAATCAAATTTATGACACTTGCAAAATTTTGGCTTGTCCTACTGTTGGTCTAGAAAGGGATTGAGAGCAAGAGGATGGGAGAGTTCCCCAAAATTTTGAACAACTTTTCCCCTTATTGTTGTTTCAGATGAGAAAAGGAAGAACATAAGGTAAAGCAAATAAAAAGCCAATGTTTCAAAGATATTTTTTGAACTCCCAAAATGTAAACTAGTTGTTGAAGTCAGTAATTAGACTCCTTTTGTGCTCAGAAAACTGAAGCATAGTCAAAGTTACAAAAGACCTTGTTTCTTTTTTACATATAAGTTTCCTCACTCTCTGAGGTTCTTGAACCAGGAAGAATTTCTCTTTTGTTGGCAGTATCTAGTTCTCTGCTGGTTGATCTTTCTACATTTTTAATATCTGTCATCTCTTTGCCATCTGGTTTGAAGCGTTTCATAATTAAAATAGAGAGCACTATGTACAGGAGACAGCATCCTGCCCGTAGTCCTGCAATGAGGCCAAGATAGACATTCCTAGAGGAAAAATGGACAAAATACATTTCTATTAATAAAACTTTCCAATTCTGTATGGAACCAAGCAAGATACAAAGAGCAGTTTGACAAAACCATCTATTCTCAGCCAGGTATTGCTTGACATTTTAAAATAAGAAATGACAGGCAGAAAGCAAACAACTTCATGATATTTAGCCACAGATAGGCTCTAATCAGGTCTTAGACTTACAGCAGAAATGTCTGGAGCATGCTGCCATTCCTCAGACTCTATTTTAGGGCTGACAAAAGAGGAGCTGCACCAGCTGGGGCTTTTTGCCTATTGTCCCTGTCCTTCCCCAGCTCCTCACTGGCACGCTCAGTGCTCCTGGCCACAGCTCTCCAATCATTTGTGTCCTCCCTCCAAGTGGATTTTGTGAGGTGTCTTATACAATAGGAAGCAAATAAATGAGGGGTGAGGGATGAGGGAGAGAATCTGCAGAGCTACACGTACTCCACAGTTTTTCAGCATCCCACAAAGCCAAAGTGTCACAGAGTTACTCAGTGCACTTATTTTATTATCCAGTGCAGGCTACAACAAAAGAACTGACTCTAGTGACTTACGGCAGTGTCCTGCAATTTTAGCTGTCAGATTGAATAAAATTATTTGGCTTATTTACCTATTAAGGTCTAGTCAAAGTAAGGAGCTGTGGTGCTGTTAGTACCCTAGTCAGTCTATAGAGAGTTGACATGAGGAAAGTCCACCTTGGTCCTTGCTGCCCAGACTCCCAAACCTTAATGAGGACTCAGCTTACCTGAATTCTTTTGTGTCGTACACTCGGCAAGAGCCAGATCCCCCACAGCTTTTTGTCCCCCATTTCAAGCAGGTCTCGTCTATCAAGGCACCAAAATAAATGGGGGCTGGGAGTCCTCCTGCAAAGAAATTTTCATTACATGATCTCAGACATGGAGATCTCATCATTTAATGTCAGGTAAAGAAATAAAGAAGTGAATGTCCAAGGTTTTGAATTATGCCTACATAGAATGGGACTAAACATCCAGTTCAGCTTTGAGATTCCAAGATTTGTGAAAATATTTAGGCAAGTGCTTAAAGGGAGTTGAAACAATGGATGATTATAGCTTAATAATGTCCAGCAAGGGAAATGTTAGCAATTCCTTTTAATGGTATTTTTATTAGAAGTTTAACTTCCGTTGTTTAAAGAAATAATATAACCAACATTTCTTTTGCAACCCCTGGTGCGGAATTACACGCCATGACATATTAATATTTCTGTATACCGATGTATCTATTCAGGTATTACACAACAGTTTGCCATTAAAAGGTGGTAAGTGTAGTGCAAAGGATGAAATCAAGCACTTGCTCCAAAGAACCTGGGTAATATGTGCACTATTTATGTAGTACTGAAAGAATTTCTTTTAGATAGACAATAATATTTTAATATCATCAGCAAACTTTTTGAGGAAGAGTGTGCAATTTTGTGAATTTAACTGTCTTATAAAAGTAGAAGATTAATTCTCTGAAGTGTCCAGCTAAAATATGGAGATTGGAAAAGAGATCCAGATGGATCTTGGGCTTGTCTGCAAGGCGGAGACTTCAAAATCAACAAACAAGGGAAGATGAAGCAAGGTTTGGTTGAGGCAGGGCAGAGTATGTGTCTGAATACTGAAATGATTATTTATTGCAGATATACTCAAGAAACAAAATAATAGGCAAAGTACATGGGAGCTTTAAGTGAATAATGGTCAGCAAAGGGAGGATGGGTGCTAGCAGACTGATCAAGCTCAGGTAGTTGTGTCCACAATTTTTTTAAAAAATGACACTCAAAAGTAAAATGAATTTCCTTCCTTTGCCTAATTTATTTTCTGTGTAGAAAAAAAAAATCTGAAGAGATAATCATAATATGTAAAAACATACCAGGAAATATGTAGCAAGCTCCTCCACACATTTTGAAATGTACACTCTTCTTACAAAGAAAAATTTTGGAAAATTTCTTTTGTTCTTCTCTGGAGCAAGGGCATTGCACTGACTAGCTTTGGTCTATCTCTTTGGCTTCTTTGACTACTCACTTGAAAACCACAAAGAAATTCAGTCTTACCTAGTACTCTACCACCCAAAGTTTCTATCCCAACAGCAAAGGATTTCAGGTCTGGTGAAACAGATCTGGAAAGGAAGCAAAAACAGTGTGTTGAGGGACAGGGCAATGCAGCTGCAGTCACGCTGTGAGCATCTGCACACTCCCTGTTGCAAGAGTACTATGGCTTAGCCAGCACAGCCCACCCGAACCCTGACTGAAAACATCCGCCAAAGTTAAAGTTCAGATGTAGAGTGTCCTTCCACAGAAGAACACTCATTGAAATAAATGGAAGCATCTACAGAAACTCCTCTTGAACCAAAGGAAAACAGGTTGTGAATACTTATGGGAGACGACGCACAGGCGCATTAAAGTGAACCAACCAAAACAAGGCAGCTCATGCCCATAAGTTAGGCTCCAAGCAGCTGCCTTGCTTTGTAAGGGGCTGCACTGTGCGGTGATGACCAGAGGGAACAAGGGTGTGCAGTCCTTGTTAGACTAAACCCACCTCTGCCTCTAGCATTTTACAGAGAGACAGCGAATGTGAGTTACCTGGCTAAAACAGCACCTCATTCCTACCAGTGGAAAGCAGCCTGTGCCCATCAGGTGAGCTGGAAGAACTGACAAAAAGCAGAGGGAGACCTGAGCGGGCTCAGGGGCAGGAGGGAGCCTTGCTGTGCCCAGCCTGCTCCCTGCACTGAAGTTTATACACCAGTATGCTGTCTCTTCAGCATCAACATCAAAGGCTTCTCATTACACATATCAGGGTTCTGAAAACCGGGCAGCAAAGTGAGCCTTGTCCATAACTCAGGCATGCACTACACTTAGAAATACTGCAGGAAGTCAGCAGCTTAGCCAAGTTTAGTCATGTGCACTGACCATTTTGATTGTGATTCACCCGTGAGCAGGAGGGCACAGACACTTCCACGTGACAGGACAGAACATTGTCTTTTCTTCTGAACGCAAAATAGTGGTGCTGCTTTCCAACCGAAGGAATGAAAATTTTAAAAAATATTCCTGCTATAATTCTGCTTCTATCAGCTGACCAAAAAAATGGGAGTATCAGACTTCTCCCAACACAGAAGACATTGTAAGGCCACAAGGCTTAACAAAGGTACCTATTTTTCTCTGAATAATGTGAACAGCATTGGCTATGGCTTAGCACTGCATCTTATTTCAAGTCCAATGTTCTGGTGAAAACATCCCTATCACTGGAATTGAAACCCAGCATTCAGGATCAGCATAATGCCCACCCCTTTCATCACCAAAGTATCTACTCAGTATCAAATTAGAATTAAATGTCTGGACAGATCTTTTGCTCTGCCTCTGAAAAGAGCTGGATTTCAGAGTACAGAAAAATCCTCAAGGGCACAATTTGATCCACATGCCATTCCTCACAGCAGGAATGAAATAGTAGATATCATTTTCTGTTTCTCTTTCCCCAAGCTTTATGGTGAAGGTAAGGTAAAGTATTTCACCTAAACATAATCATGTATGTAGGAGTGCCTCCTAAGGCTAAAAAAAATGCACATGCAGTCTGTAATGCTAAAAAATAGGGAAAGGCTTTGGTACAGCTTTCTCTTTGGCATTGTCCCAAAACTGCAGAGGAATTGCCAAGCCCGAGCCCTTGTCCTTCCACACAGCTGCAATTGTGAAACACCTGAAAAGAGAAGACGAGAAGAAGAACTTATTTATTTAGAATTCAGCGGCAATGAACAACCATTTCAGCTGCTAGATTTTTCACTCTCCATATCAGCCAGGCTGTTGTTGATGCTGAAAAAACTTCCGTAATCATCTCTGCAGACTGGTGGTCAGGTCATTGATATGCTCCAGCCTCTCTAAGCTGCTCCAGAGACACAAAGCAACTGTAATTCTAGTTTCAGTCATGTCATTGCTAGAACAGAATGTGCTCTGTGTGTGTTTAAAATGGGTCAACTAACAAAATCAGATGTGAACTGCTATCCAGCCATTCTGCTCAGGTATCCCACAAAGAAGATGCGTGACAACAACAACAAAAAACCAGAGGTGTGGACCCAAAAATGCAATCATGCGTATCTTTCATTATATGCTTAAACAGCATTTGGTGCTGGATTGAGAGTGGGCTTTGAAGTTAGCAGGAAACATGGGTTCGAAGGCAAATTTTCCTGAAGTGAAGCCAGACAATACTGATGTGATGTTTAAATACAAGCTTCATAATGCTGCTTGTCTTTTCCAGTATTGTTACAGGAAGACAATTCTGATTCTGCCAGAAGATATAAGCATTTGTATACTCTTATGCAAACATAGTGTTTTTAATGGTGTTGCTCAGGTAGGATTATTTGAGGTCCTAAAAATGGCTTTGCTGCTGATAAAAATATCTTCCCTAGATATAGGGATAGATATAGTCTAGAACTAGATATAGTCTAAAGCTACCCTCTTTTAACTTAAAACCATTGCTCCTTGTCCTATTGCAGTCATAGACCCCCCTGGATATTTACCATATTCCTTCCTGTCCCAGAAGATGATTTACATCCCGCAAAGCAGGCTGTCATGTATGTGATCCCATTATCCCCACAGACAGGGTCCCACTGATCCACGTTGCAGCTGCACTCAGCATTGCAACTGGCCATGTAGATGTGCTTGGTGGAGGAAAGGTGCTTCATTCTGGAGGACAACGGAAGGAAATTAAGGAATTATTTAGTGGAATTATACACTAAAAAAAAAAAAATAGGGAGTAGGCAGGATAAACATGGAAAAAGTGAAGCAATCAAAAAGGAGAGCTATCTGCTACCACCCAGCGTACTGCGAAGTTGTCATATGGACACTAAGGTGATTTCAGCTAAAACAAAGTTCTCTCGGGATTTTTCATCAGGCATTAACATTTCTATGGATTCTTACTGAAAAGGCATGGAACTGAAAAGGCTGGGTGGGAACATCTGGTATTTTGCATTTGAAAACTCACCCCAAGAAAAAGAAAATCATACCTAGAACCTCTTATCACAGAGACATGGCCTGAGAAAAGACCATGTTTTTCCTCAGCAGTAGGATATCATACCATATCCGGGTGATAGAGGTAGGGATGTAAAACTAAATAAAACCAAAACAGCAAGATGTACTTGACATTTTTTTAACAGGATCCAGGTCACTGTATCAGGGCACTCTGATCACGTTAGCAGTGTTCAATTTCCAGAAAGTGTTAAGAGCCCACCATCTACAAATCATCCTTGCTGTGAAGTCAATCATGATGTAAGGTAAAAGTGTTCAAAATTTGCCTTTTCTTCCTCCTTCTTCCTTCCCTCAACCAAAAGCACACATGAAGTAGGCTACATTTCCCCTAAGTCTCTTAGAAGGGAAGACAACTGAAGGATTTAGCCCTTATTAGGCTGTTGCTTGTCTTCCAAATATAAATGATTAAGTAGGTAAAACACCAAATGAGTCACTTAACCAGAAACAACCCCAGCATGTGCTAAATTCTCCAGACTCAGTTCTCCTGAAGAAACTGTAACTGCTCTTTCAGTATATCTCTCTTGTTGTTTATGCTTATTTTTAATTCACTCTGCAGTATCAGATGTTGCACTCAACCAGAGTTATCTCCACTGTACAAACCTCTGACACATTTTTATGTCAAAAACTAAGCTCAAAGTTGAATCAAACATCAGGTTCACCAATATAACTGAGATATTTCCCCCAGCATAGGCTCGGTTTCAAAAAACACAGGGCTGAGTTTCTGCCTGAACTGAAAATGCAGCAAGTCCTGCTGGATTCAGCTTAATCCTTTAAAATCCCTGGAAATTTGGACCAGACTGAGTTAAATTTATACAGTAGGCAATTGTGGCAGGCTGCTAGGGTCTGGAAAATGTTCTCACGGTCCTGGTAAGGGAGGGGGAACCTCTGCAGCACACAATCCATGACCATCTTCCACCTGCCGGATGAGAAATGGGTCAGAGGCAACTCCAGGCATCACAGGGGGATGGCAATCCCCCGTGTGGGTTCAGAACTACTGATCTGGTGATGGGCCCTTCTGGAGGCAGTGCCCATGGGGAAGACACTTTCAACACTTCTTTTGCATCCCACCCCCTGCATAACAGAAGAAGGCTGGCTTTAAATTAAAGCTTCGAAAGAGAACATAGAAATTTAATTTGTCTGTAATAAATGTCATCATTTTTAACACTTTGCCAGAATCTATAGGTATATTGTCAGTAACGGAGAATTTAGGAAAAAGAAATAGAGAATTTAGGAAAAAGAAGTAGAGAATTTAGAAAAAAGAAATGTCCAGTTTAAACAAAAGTCGAAAAATAAAATCCATATATTTTTCCCATCCCCGGCATTAGGTACGGCTTCAGACTGACAAGTCTGTCTCAAAACCTAGGATTTTTTTCTGTGCATCACTCCCAAAGAAGCAGCTGTGTCAAATGACACAACCACCCCAAACCTGAGGGGATACAAACCCAGAGTAGGGTGTGGTCAGACCGGCCACCTGGAGCACCTCACAGCTGCACGTGAAGTACAAGAGGTTTAGCAAATATGCCACTACAAAGGTGATGCATGCAAACTTGGCCATTTCAGTGATGTGAAGCTTGAATTTCTTGATCAGGAAGCCTCCTAGAAACATCCCCAGGATTGTGACGGGTAGAAGTACCACACCTGCAAATGGAAGGTAAGAAAAATGTTAACTGCTCTCACTTGCACTGACCCTTTTAGAATAAATATCTGGTTCTAGTATTTTCAAAATATCAGATACCTGGTTTTGGGCTGATTCTTTGAGGTTTTAAGATTTATATTACCTTCTAGTAATTTCACTTCCCCATTTTCTTTTCCAAATCATATTATGACTTTAAAAAGCTCAATTCTTCAATATTCACTATATTTTTACTAAGTTGTTGTTTGTATGCAGATACAATAAAACCTATACAGATGTCTGTTAGAAACTGGAGTAAATGATAATGTCTTAGCTCGTAAGCACTTCATATAAAATAAAACATAAAGCTTTATGAAAGCTACAAAAAAACCCCCTCCAAAATGGAATATAAAAGGAAGCTGCATCTGGTTCTGCATTGCACTCCCTTTTGATCTGAGAGTGAATAATGAGATGATTTGCATTTAGATTTCATCTGTTCAGTATTTCACAAACACCGGCCCTTACTTGCTGAACAGAGAGATTTCACAAGGTGTTATTGGGAGGGGTTTGACTTTCTCTGGTTTTTCGGTTGGTTGGTTTCCTTGGTCATTTATGTGGAATTTTCTGTGCATTCAGAAAAAAAAAATAGGAAAAAGAAATTTTTTCCCATATTTGTACGTGACCAAAGCACTGTGTCTTCAGATTAAAGTAATGCAATATCAGTTCTGCAATGACCTCACATAGCCTGGTTTTCCTGACAGATTATGAGACCATATTAATCACCCTAAGATTAATACAATTTCAGCATTCTTTTTTTGTAGAACACTACAAATAACTTATTTTTGAAGGAACTGATAAATAGAAGAAGAGCTTTGAAATTAATTGGCTCAAAATTTTACAGTTTGGTTTCTTATTGCTTATAAAATTTGCATTTTGTAATCAAAATGAAAGAACATTTATACCAGTATGTTATTCTGAAAGGAAAAAAATCACACATTTCATGAAACATTTTAAAATTTTTTTTCTAGTAGTTTTTACTTAGCTGCAGATGATGTGTGGCTTTTACTCATGAAAACAGACACATAATCCAAATCTCACTATGAAAAAGACTACCACTCAGTTTTAATAATTCTCTAGCTCACTGAATTAGGAGCACTAGGAAAATTAACACTGATTAACATCCATTTTCGAAATACAGTAAGAAAATTAAGAAATCACTACAAGCTTTCTTTTTAACCAAAAAAAGTTCACACAAGTGCCTTCTAAAAAGGAAGGCAAAATAACAAATAAAAGCTTCCCTTTTGACACTGGAATTTGAAAAGAAGTCAGGTACCTACCAATTAGAAAGATGGCTTTTGCCACTGATACATTAAATTGCTGCTCCATAAACTTGGTCTCATAGGTTATTATCCCAACAAGGGAATTGTACTGCAGAATAGTGAGGAAGATGAACACCACGAAAATCGGATTTCCAAACAGCTTCCTGAGTGCTGGCAAGAAATCTGCAATGGAGAGGTATATGCTGTACACCCTGCTGAACACAGAGAAGAGTTGTTTTGGCATCCTTTAGATAGTAGAATTAACTTTGATTTAATTACTGGCTGTGTTGCAGGCTATAATTCTGTGCCTATCACAACACGCTTGCTCAAGGGAGAATTCTCCTCATTGCCAACACGTGCCTTAGAGGAGAAGCAAGGCCAAACGGCACGGTGGGGGCTGAGCTGGGAGTCAGGCATCCTAGATTATCCTCTGTGTGGCACAGGGCTCCTCTCCGGGGCTGCTCAGGCATGCAACACACCTTCTCAGTGCCTCTACAGAGCATTAAGACTCGCTACCAAGTGTAAAATTTGGTTCTTAGAGCAGGAGCCTTCACCAGTCACACAAGAAGCCCACATGAGAGTGATATTTAGAGAACAGAAGCACTTGGCCCAGAAAAAGGATGGAATAATTTCTGGGACCTTTCATTACAATATTAAAGTCCATTAAAATAAAGTGAACATAAACATCTGCATCTAGACTGTAGCCTGGCTCTTGGCACAGCTGCCTAAAAGATGAGAGTTCAAAACACATCTGCTGTAGGGGTGCACAGACATACAAACAAAACCTTGGGTCTAATAATAAAAACATAAAAATAAAAGCAATGGCTGGTTGGATCTGGTATTTCCTACAAGAGATTAATTCAGCAGCCTTGAGCTCATACACAGGAGCTACAAATCCAGTCCCCCCAACATCTAATGTAGTCATAATGAGCTCCACGTCTCCTTCCCAAACATTTGCTGCCATGAAACAGTAGCCTGCCCGTTATGGATTGGTCATTAATGAGGGATGGGATGTTTTCCCCACTCTCACTTCATAATCATAGGATTGTAGCTGTAATATATCATCTCACAACTATGAACTGAGGATCTCTGGTGCTCAGAGAAACAGCACAAGTTTTTTCCAGCTGTGTGATATCAGGAGAGGACTGAAACTCGCCCTTAGCATGTAATTATAATAGCACAAATTAAAGACATTTTTGTCCATCATTTGCACTGCAGAAACATGCATTTTGCTGAAGGTTGTGCGAGTCCATGCTCAGCTCAGAATGAATCCGTGAGACAGAATTCATATGCAAACATTTGGGCAATAATCTTTCACCTTTTACAGCCTCTGAGAACTTTAACTGTGGCTGAGCTGGGGGGTCTATTTTACAGTGATCTCCTTGGACAGACAAGTGACTAATCTTCAAGTTTTCATTCTCTCCTTCTTTTGGTAAGGAGTAGGGCAAAAACCAGAAAGGCAATGAAGCAATGAAGTTGACTGCTCCACAGATAAGCAATCCAAGCCACCAGGCACCAACCCAACGAGTATCCTTAGGATTTATGCTGATGGCATCTATAAAATACAGGAAGATAATATGTTAAATATTATGCAGAGTAATTATTATAGATTGCTATACATTACTGTATATCCTCATATATATTTTTAAAAAAACAGAACAGAGGTGATCTATGTTCCACATGAAGAACTGAAATGAAGCTCATTTCAAATCATAGAATCATAGAATAGTTTAAGTTGGAAGGGACCTTTAAGATCATCTCACTCTAACCCCCCTGCCATGGGCAGGGACACCTTCCACTATCCCAGGTTGCTCAGAGCCCCCTCCAACCTGGCCCTGAACACTGCCAGGGATGGGGCAGCCACAGCTTCTCTGGGTAAGTTGTGAATGACCCATCCCTGGAAGTGAATCAGTCCTATGCAATCAAAAATAGATGTGTCCATTTAGGCCCATGGTGGCATTTGCTTGCCAAAATCCTCCAATACTCTCTGGGGGAAGGAGTGACAGCAAAAGGACCCTTTACCACGAAAAAAACTCTTCCTTTTCTCAATTTCCCAGAGTCCTCTCCTTCATCCTCAAACTCTACAGTTTTCCCCCAAATTTCCTCAATTTTTCCCTGGGATTAGAGACTTTTAAGTGATTTGAGTAAGGAAATGAGTTTCGATATGAGTCTTTGCTGCATGCTTTTTAAGAGAACATATTTTTGCTAAGTGTTGAGAGAGTGCATGTGCTTTTCACTGTTCCCTCAACATGGAGATGGCCTTTTATTTAATTAATTGTTCTCAGCTGCACAGCAAGGGTGTAACAAGTGTGTGTGCAAGCATAAAAAAGCTGCAGTGGCAGTAGGGGTCTTTTTCAAGGGCTATTCCAGCCACACTACAACACGCGATCTAAAAATGTCAATTTTTGAGCAGCTTTTGAGCAGGAAAAACTCTCAAGAGAGAGCCTCCCCCTTTTTGGGGCAGTGAACTGGGAAGGTGCCTCTTGGCATGGAGGTTCCTACACGCAGACACCTTCTGGCTTCATGTGCCACCTCACGGTCCCTTACCGATGTCCACGACGCCAATGTCAACCCAGAGGCTGGCACAGAACGAGCCAAGCAGGAAGCCCAGCGTCGGCCCAAACATGCCCGAGGATCTCACCAGGCCTGGGAGAGAAGGGACACTGAGCGAAACACTGCATGGACAAGGCAAGCCTTCCTCTCTGAGGGCAAGGAAATCAGAGAAAAAGGAAGGAAGCAAACAGGACAGGGGCACAGGCCATTAAGGAATGTCTCATGGGATGCTCCTGAGCAGCGAGAATATAAGGTGTGAGCTGCCCTAACCATAGCTGTGGTGTAGATCAGAAGAAGGTGGGATGCCCCTAGGAGCAAATGAATAAGCTGTGAAGGCTACCAGAAACCCAGGAAACTATACTGCATTTTGCTGCCTGGGTGTGTTAATACAGCAAAATTTGATTTTGGTGACCACTAGTGGCAATCAACAGGAAAGGAAAGGAAANGGAAAGGAAAGGAAAGGAAAGGAAAGGAAAGGAAAGGAAAGGAAAGGAAAGGAAAGGAAAGGAAAGGAAAGGAAAGGAAAGGAAAGGAAAGGAAAGGAAAGGAAAGGAAAGGAAAGGAAAGGAAAGGAAAGGAAAGGAAAGGAAAGGAAAGGAAAGGAAAGGAAAGGAAAGGAAAGGAAAGGAAAGGAAAGGAAAGGAAAGGAAAGGAAAGGAAAGGAAAGGAAAGGAAAGGAAAGGAAAGGAAAGGAAAGGAAAGATCTTCAAAATAATTCGAGCATAGGTTCTCGCGTTCCCTTGCCACTTGTGTTGTTCTGTTGAAGTTATGTTGTGAGGTGGTAACAGGATCAAACTACAGCTCAGTAATTTTGATATCTGAATTCTAGGATGGAACTGACACCTTAAAGTTGCAGAAGGCTTCATTCTATTAGAAAAGAAGAAATTCTTTTCCAAATGTCTGTAAGTTCTTGCCCACATCCAGCACTGTGCTCTGTAAATCCTATTGTGTTCTACTGCAGAGATTTTCCTCCTGAGAGAGAGTTGGTTTTGCAAACTCTCTTCTCACTATAGTGATTGCTCAGTTTATCACCCAGAACTTCTGTAATAAATTGTTACATCTTAACAAATATGCTAAATTTTCTGTTCCTTCCCATGGCAACTCTGGTATTATTGCTGTCACCACAACTCTACCAAAATGATTTTAGTTCCTTCTATTAAGAAAATGCTGTCTATGCCTCAAAATAACTTATGTTCTTACTCAACAAAACATCAAAGGACAAAAGAAGAAGGAGAGACAGGAAGCTGAGACTTCTTGTTCAGGGTCAAATAACGAGAGTAATGCTCAGAATTCATCACCAAGGCTTGACTGACTTTTTTTTATGATAGGACAGTTATTTTCTTTTTATGTTTGTACTTTACAAAATCACTGATTATGAATTGATTCATCCAGATGATAAAAAATAAGATATAGAAAAGAATTAAAGTTAGCCAAGAAAAGAAATTTCTGCTCTATGGAAAAGACTGTTTTAGCATTCACTTTTTTTGCAAAGTGGTTCAGTCCACCAAAATGGAATAAGTTACTGAAAACTGCTATTCTGAATGTAAAAGGGAAATATATTAATACACTGTAAATTAAATACTTTATTTCTTTTGCAGAACCCAATTTTCTTTTTGGCTGAGTCCATGCTGTTCTCCATGTTTACTTTATCTTTTTAATCTCACTTGACCAGTAATCCCCAACCTGTCTCAATCTCTCCCAGATTAGATTCTGACAAGAAAAATATTAGGCTAAACTTTTTAGAATACCTTTAATCAGAAGCTCAGGGGGGATTACAAATATTTTGCACAACTGCTGAGTGGAACACTTGTTTTTGACAGCTACCTCCACAACACTTCTATTTTTTTCAACCAGCAGATTTCCTCATTCCCAAATGAAGACATTTGCTATGGCCTTATCCTCTACCATTGCACACTGACCCCTTCCTGAAACTGTGTTTTACTATCTTTGTGACCAGCCCAATTTCACCAAATTTACTTCAGGCCACAGTTCTTTCTCTCCCTCAGCCACACAAACATCCCATGCTATTAAATCAGTTTGCCAACAAATTAATTAGCTTGGGTGTAAGTCTCTCTGTCTTGGGCAATAGGTTATGTGCCGTCAAAACAAGAACAAAACCCCAATTAGAAAGGATTTGTTACAACACTCTGGCAAAGTGTTGTTCTTCCTCCAGTAAATAGTGACTTTAAAAAGCTTCCAACTGGAAGTGTGCTGCATGTAAAATTCAGAAAGTCAGGTAAGAGCTCCTGAAACACATTTACATTACTGTAATTAATTGTGACTACATTACAGATCCTCACATCAAGGGTCATTCCCTTATCTGTGAAATAGGAATTAGGAAGAATTTGGTTCTCTGAAGCTGTGGTACTGAAGATGGTACGCCAGATAAGACAGATATGACTTTGCACTTTGGGGAAATGAGTATTTGATTATGCTTCTCTTCATCACTACTCGGGGAAAGCAGAAAAAACCATCCTGGAATTATCCCTAGAAAACAAATATGAGACCTCTTTTGCACTGTTTGGGACTTTTTTTGTCTCTGTAAAACTCAAAATTATCCAGATAGATTTTTTTGGTGAGTATTTTCTTGATTATAGAAATGTTAAAGAACAGAACGTCTAGCATAAAAATCACTCATTTGTATATTACCTATGTAAAATGCTGAGTTTTCTTCTTTAGAAAAATCATCAATATATGAAACTCCCAGTGGCATAATTGGTGCTTCCCCAATTCCACGCAGAAGATTCCCCACCAACACAAAGAGCCACAGATAGGAATTTGTTGTTTTCTCACATCCTGCAGGCAATAAATCTTTATATTTCTGTGAACATAATTCTGACAATGCTTTACAGCAACAGTAAAGTAACATAAAATATGGGTCTCAACAATCATTATAGGCTGGGTTTGTATATATCATGGTTTGTAGCAGGGGTTTTACTGCTTTCCAGTTAAAAAGGGTGTGCGATGGGGACAAGCAGAAGGGAATCCAGCATCAGAGCTTTATCTTACCAACATTTATCATTGTGCTGGGTGTTTCTGTAGCATCTGTGACTGGAGGGCCCTCAGACGACGCTGGCGAGCAAGCTGACACACTTGTGGAGGAGTTGTCCACACTAACAGTTATCCTTTCATAATTGTAACTGGAAAACAACTGTGTGAAATACAACTGACACATGAAGGACTTTGCTTTGCAGGAAGTGTGTCTGAGCCTCGTGTTCACATATGTTCATTCCCGTTTCACACACACAATGGGGAGGCCCATTTCCAGTGCTTTGCTTTAAAAAAAAATATGTATCTTCATACCATTTTCAAATGCTCTGATGATTCTAACCCCAAAGTTTTCCTGAGCTAAAGAGCAACAAAGCTGCTTCCAGAGATCATTCTTTAGACTGCAGGACAGAGGCAGAGTTCATCCGCATCTGTCTACACGCAACAGGGCTGATGTTTTCCCATAATGGCACCTCTTTCTTACTTTTGAGGCAGATGCAAGGATGCCAAAGGATTGGAAAGGTATGATCTGCTTCTGACAGGTCATAGTGTTATAGTTTAAATGTGAGTGTGGTATTTACATATTCAGCTCTCCCCAAGTTTAGATAAAAATCTTCATTTTAAAGAGCTTATCATGAGTAGCCACCATGGAGAAAGAAATCTTTTCTATCAAGTTCTAATTACAGCTCACTTAAATGTAAAAAAGGGAACACAGTCAAAAAATATACATATCTATGTATATATATCCATCCCAGGTGAAAAATTCAACCCACTGTACCCTTAATTATGCATAAGTTCTGTAGAAACCTGAGGTTTCTCTCTTGCTTACCTGTAGCAAGAGGAAAGCTTTCAGAGAGGAAATCAGAAAGTCGATATTAAAAAAATCCACCCATTTTCCTGTTGGAATAGCGGGGAGAAACTAGTACTGTCAAACTCTTTACTCAGATGTATGCTTAAAAAACACTTCATATGATCAAGTTAGATTAGTGCATAATGTGAAAATCTCCATATTTACCGTCCCATTAGGAACTGAGGCATCACTGACAGAAAAGCTCCTACAGACATGATGAGACACCCAACAGCAATTATTTTTGGCCGATGAACTCTTGGGCCAAGGTAGCTCACCAACACTATCACCATTAAGTTACCTGCATCAACAGGAGAGAGAACCAGTACAAAAAATAGATTTATTTTGGGGGTGAAAATGTACTAAGAAGCACTTATCCACTTTCAAAGAAAGTACGTATACCTATCTCAAAGCTGCCATCAATAATGCCAACAATTGACGACGAGATTTCAAATCTCCTTTCAATTTGACTGGACATGCTCTTCATGTAGCTTCCAGAAAATCCTTTGGCAAAAAAGGAAAAAGATAGAGCTCCAAGAAATATCTGAAGAGAGAAAAGAATTGAGTTTGCAATGTAACTATTTTTGCTTTACAGCTGGATGCCTAAGCAACCTACCCAAGAAGCACAAAAATCATACACTTTGCTTTCTAATTCTCTGTGAGGAGAATCTTCCTATTGTTATCATTCAAACAGATTTTACTTTCTTTTTCAGAGTGGCCTCCAAAAACTCTGCTACTACAAAGAAAAGGAAAGTTGACATTGATGTTATGCACCTTCTAACTTTCTAGTACATACTGGTTTAGCTGTTTCCTTCCTTAGGAAAAACGTGTAGCATAATGTTGTTCATTTCTGGTACCTATATCACGGTATATCTTATTATCTCTCCTTCTCCTGTTTAAAAAACATGAATAGAAAGATATACCCACAACTACCACTGTGACTATAGCACATCTCTAAATGAATTGGTAGTAAAATATTACCTCATTTTTTAACTTCTGAGCACATTTATTGACTTCTGTGTGCTTGGAATCACAACCATAGAATCAGAATGGTTTGGGTTGGGTTGGAAGGGACATTAAAGATCATCTTGTTGCAACCCCCCTGCCATAGGCAGGGACACCTTCCATTATCCCAGGCTGCTCAGAGCCCCATCCAACCTGGCCTTGGGACACTTCCAGGGATGGGGCAGCCACAGCTTCTGTGGGCAACCTGTGCCAGGACCTCACCACCCTCACAGGGAAGAATTTCTTCCTAATATCCAATCCAAACCTACCCTCTGTCAGTTTGAGGCCACCCCCTCCTACCCTGTCACTCCAGGCCCTTGTCAATATTCTCTCTCCATCTTTCTTGTTGGCTCCTTCAGGTATGTGAAGGCCACAATGAGGTCACCCCTGAGCCTTCTCTTCTCCAGTCTGAACAATCCAAATTGTCTCAGCCTTTCCTCACAGCAGAGCTGCTCCATCCTTCTGATCACCTTTGAATTGGCTCCAGCAGCTCCATGTCCTTCCTGTCCTGGGGCCTCAGGGCTGGAGGCAGCACTGCAGGTGGAGTCTCAGCAGAGCAGGGCAGAGGGGCAGAATCCCTCCCTCTCCTGATACCCAAATCCCTTCCATCCCCCTATGGATGCAGCCCAGATCATTGTTTCCAACATATATAGTATCAAACAGTGCCATACATAACCAACTGAATTTTGATATGCCTTCAAAAGGAAATTCAGCGTTCTAGAGAAAGGATGTGGTGAGGGCTCTTCCATACCTTTAGCTTTGAACAATGACGGCACACAGTCTTGGCAGGAACTGCACTGCCATCACTGCCCTGGAACAGCGATTTTTCTTTAAGCTGGCCAGCAGTGATTGGTCTCTCCATGGTTTTCCTTCTCCAGGTCTGATATGTAGGTCTTCCTGTTGGAAAAATATTGCTATGTTTAACTATTATTTGCATAAGAACTGCATGTTCCAATGTTTTTTACACAAACCCAGTGGCGAGACACTACTTGAGATATCTGCACATTGACATCTTTTCTCAGGAAGGACATTAAAGAGTGTTCAAAGTAACTACTGTAACTAGTTAAGGACTAGTGCACCCTATTTGTGACATCTGCTTTCTAAAAGACTCCAGGACTTTCTTGGACAGATGGAAAAGATAGATGGTAACTCGTTGAAGATTTTTAGAAATCTTTGTGGAAAAGGAAAGTCCCCAGGCAGCTGGAGGCTAGGACAGTTTGTCAGAAAAACATCTTCCCCATACTTGAACCAATTCTTCCTGAGATATCCATTTTTGATCACTGTTCCAGACTAAATGGAACTTTAGTGGGATACAGTAGGCCTCTGCTATTATATTTCTGAGGACTTCCTTAGTGAATACTACCATCCTGTAGCATTTGAATGAGTAACATTTTTTATTGGATGAATGTTTGTAGAATCAGACCACAAAAGATGACAGAGGAGAAAATAGGGTAAGCAATATGGTAGGTTAAGATATATTAAGGGAAAAGAGAGCATTGATTAAAAGAAACAAATAATGACTATCTGTAAGTCTGCAAGCCTTCACAAGTTCCCTGCAGGACAGATGATAAATGTAGATATTTTGATAAGACTGATAAAGTTTTAAGTTTAAAAGTTGGCTCTGATTTAAGGAGTCATCTTAGCTATGTTGGCTGGCGTAGATTAAGCTGAGCAGGGGAAAGCAGCTAATACCGAGACATCTGGAATTATAAGAAGTAAAAAAAAAACTATTGCCATGTTTGTCTGTTGGAAAACTGGTGCAAAAGTACCAAAATCAACTAGGTAGCGCTGATATACATTTGCACATATATTAAAGCAGTATAGAGGAACATGTGTCAAGAAATTGGCCTGTAACATTTTCCCCCCAAGACACTGGAATCTTAAACACGCCACGCTGTTTCAGTCACATGGGAGCTTTCAAGGTCTCCCCCCTGCAGGCCCCTGAGGCCAACTGGCCCATGAGTGGAGCCCACCTAAGTGTTGTGGGAGATTTTTGGCACCGGGCTTGTGGGGATGTGGCAGGGTCCCAGGCTAACCCACAAACATCACTCGGTTCCTCTGAAGAGCTCCGTTCTCCCCAGCAAGATGCCCAGGATTACCTGGATTGCCTGAGAAATGTCCCTCTATGCCAGAAAGGATAACACGCTTAGAAACTCAACAGTCCCCTAAAAGTTACTCCTATCGACTGAAAATAGGCACTAATGTCTCATAAAGAGATATAAGGCCTCATAAGAGCTCTAACTTGAATTTTGTAGATTTTTAGTTCCAAATCCTACTCCAATAGGAGGGTACACACATATATATTTCAGACTAATCCACATATGACATTTCTAAAGGGACCTAACCTTCCTTAGACCATCTTCAGCAGCTCTTAAATAAAAAAAAAAAATTTAAAGTAAGCTATAGATAATTAAAGTATGGTGAAGTCAGACTTACCTCAATCTTTATAGGATAGGAGCTGAAAGACAGAGTTCTCTAAAGCAAATACATTCTTTATTGATTTGTATTTTGCTGATGATTAACTTTGTGAAACGTCTGACTCTGTTAAATAAACAGTATCTAAATCAGTGACATAGTTTTCTTTTCAATATATTTAATCTTAAATATAAAACTTTATTTATGGTGCCAGACTAATAATCTACCTGAAACTCATAGAAAATGTTAAACTGTAGAAACACTTCTCTTACACCTAATTGAGGAATCACATTTTCCATAACCACTCTATAAGAATCTGAACTTTGGCAAACCAGTGAATCATTGACACCAGTGGTATTTAAAATTAAAAGAAGCAAGAAAAATAATAAAAGATTTAATTTATTAATTAGGGGTAATGGATAGTTTTTCTATGGAGCAATAAAATATCCTGCTCCCGACAGTGCTTATCCCTTAAAAAAAAATATTGAACTTGCAGAATTGTACCTTTGCACTTTACATAAAAGTCTTTCAAGTTTAGTGACAGCGAGATGTGCAGAAAGGCTGCACTGGCACCTCACAACTGAACAAACAAACCGACTACCAAACAAATGGAAAGAAGCGGGGAGGGAGGGTGTGCGGGGACAGCGAGAGCAGAGAGAGCACTTACTGCACTTACTTTGTGTCAGAGCAGCGTCGGGCGGCTTCCTTCCCGTGCCCGAGGGCTTCCAGGCTTGGAGCCAGTGCAACGTCACCGCCAAAGCGCTGCCTGCTCCGAGAAGCGCAGCACTTCACCACATGTTTTTTAAACCTTGGATTTCCTTCTTAGGGTGATTGCAAAACTTTCCCACAATCACCGATACAAAAGCTGTGCAGCAGAAGTCAGGTTTCTTGTGCTGTCACCGCTTTGGCAACCTACCTGCCAGGGGTGCCAGCCTCTCCAGGGTGGAACAACTTGTTTTCTTCGCTCTTTCTTTTTTTTTTTTTTTTTCCCCCTAATGTCTAAACATTGGAGCTGCATTAAGCACCTCTCAAAGGGAGCTCCCTACCATCCACCCAACAATCAAGGAGTGGGCTCGGCTCAGGCAGAAGAGCCCCGAGAGCGCAGGCTCAGCTTCTCCAAGCATCTACAGCCTCTTTCTCTTCTCCAAGGCACCAAAAAGTGAAAGCATCTCAGCTTTCACTTCTTGGTGCCTTGGAGAAGGGTCAGCAGAGATACCAAGGGATGCCTTAGCTCCTGAATGGCTTATGGAGATCTGCCAATTTTTGGTATGAGCCCTCTGTGTCACAACCCCAATGCAGGGGTTTGCATGAAAAAGCCTTGATTATCTTCTTCTGCATAAAAATACATTAAGGGATTTGCTAAAGACTAAATTAACTCAATTAATTATATGGAATTATAACATTTAATCAACAATTTTAAAAATTATGAAAGCTAAAAGAAACTATAAACTTGCTAAGTACATAAATATGTAAACTTGTAAACTCTCATTGTCCCCTGAAGCGTGCAGGTTAACTGCAGACAATCATTTTATCAGCCATACTTGCAGTTGTTATTGGATTTTGCTTGATAGAATTTTACACATTTTACTGTGATAATTATATATTTATTGATTTATTATGGGTCAATTTAAAGTTTCAATTTTTCTGTTTTACCAGCAGGACTGTATGCTCTTTATAGCAGATACTCAGTGAGCAAATCAAAACACAGCTTATTTCTACCATTTAGTAAGAATATTTGCAAGAGAAAAAGGTGTTATTTTCTATTATAATTTTAATTTAGTGTTCCTGTGTTACTCTTTAAATGCTGACTTCTTGTTTAATTTAGTTTTAATGCAAGAGAACAATGTACACGTTAAAACTCACTTTCTCTTAAAATAGTTCAGAATATGGGAAATCCATCAAACCTATTTTTCAGATAAATTGATTCTTATTTGCATACTTTTACTTAGGTGAAGAAGAGTTATCTTTGCCTATTTCTTAATGCCTTAATTATTTTAAATTTTTTTTAATCTTTAAAAAAGCTTAGATTCATTTACCAGAATATCATTAGAATAAAGCAGACTTTGCATCATCTGACAATGTCAAATTTACATGTACTGCAACCTGTATTTGGACTGCTTTTAACTATTATAATATTGCAAAGTTAGCAGGAAAACAAAATGTATGAACATTAGCAAAGGATTCCCTATTTATTCTTGCTGTCAGTCTGCAACCAGGTGGAAAAACTTTAGTCTGTTGGAAAGGTCACTGCAAGCCCTTTGTCTGTCAGGAGAGCGGGCTCTTAAACACAGTTCCCAAGATGAGACACCCACAAGAAGTGCAATTTAAAGTTGAATACACATAAGCTTATCTATAAAGGACGTGAGACTTCCTGTGATCGTGGCATACAGACGGTGATATCCACTTACAAGGCAGCACCGCATGGATTCAGTGCAGACACGTCCAGATGAGCCACTCAATCAGGTTTGCCTTATAGTCAGAGGAGGAAAAAGAAGTATTTCCAAAGGCTTGGGTTCTTTGATCTATTCTAGGTACTTACTTTAGGTAGGAGATGGAATGAACTCCAGATATGGCTGTGAAAGGCTAGACAGCCAAGATCAGCTTTTGACAACAGAAAGTCAGGAGAGATGAATCGCACCATAAAAGACTTCAGCGCTCCCATAAAACCAGTCTTCTGTAGCTTTTTCAAACTGAGCTCCAGGGCCTGTGACAGCATTTGCCATCACGCCTTGTCCAAATCAGTTGTGATACAGCAGCTACTGGCAGGTGAGGAAAAGGGCCCTGGCTATGGAAGGGCAGTCCTGGAGAGGCAAGGCGCATCTGCCAGATCCTGGCCAGCCCAGTGGCACACGCTGGCAGAGCACAGCACCAGCGGCACGCACCAGAGCCTCTCCACGAGCCACACTGTGGGCTGTTGTGTCAGCCACCAGCCTGACAACTGGCTGTACTGGGAACCTGTTCTGCGAGACCCATGGTAGCATGGAAACTCAACAACAGGAGAGCAGGTTACCAATGAGGAAGTGTTTGTTGTTGCTGCTTCCCGTGTGACCAGGGCTGGCTGTGCCGGGCTGGCAGCGGTGTGTGCCTGGCTGTGGGTGCAAGAGACCCCTGCAAACGGCCCCAGGAGCGGCTCCAGTGGGAGGAGCTGCCTCTTCCCAGCCTGGCTGCACAGCACCACCTTCCACATTCCCAAAGCAGGACATGGTGTCCCTGATGGGATGCGCCTGGCCGGCTGCACAGCAGCACCCGTGTGTGATGAACCGCATCAGAAGGGTGCAAGATGCTCTGCGGCCGCGGACACGTGAGGACACTCAGAGGAAGAGTGCTCAGCCATCTCCTTCCTCCGAGAGGTTATTTTGTGTGGCAGCCACTTAAGAAATTGCAGAATTTTTAGCCCTGGCCTCCTGCCACGCTGAGATGAAGCAGATGGCAGCTTCCACTCAGGAACGGCCTCTTGTTCATCGGCGGAGAAAGCTCTGCACGAGGCGGACCCGCTTGTCACTGCTTTAGTTATGCTCAGCTGCACTGATTAAGCTTTCCTGCCAAACAGAGCCCAGCCTGGAGCAGCACAATCCCAAGTGCCAAGCTGGCAGCTGAGAGACGATGTGGGCTGATGGGGTGCAAGGGCAAGGCTCAGGGAGCTCAGTCTGCAAGTCACATCATGAGTTTCCTCAGTCACAGAGGGAGGAGGAACATGAATTCTGATAGATTGTACTCTACTCCTGCTGAAACATTGAAGGACAACGTGGAAAACAAGGGGAGAAAAACAATTAATCCTCTGCTTCAATAGGAAAAGAGTTCTTAGAGGTATGATTTCTACAAAAGTTGTTCAGTCTTTTTTTTGACACCAATTTTTCATGTCTGGAAAAGTGCACAGAGGATCTAGGGTTGCTAAGCCAAGCAATCACTTGCTCTTATTTTACTATTTCCAGCCTCTTTATGTCCCAAAGAAAATTCACAAAAGACAAAGATACAAGTGGCAAAAATAATTTCAAAGTGCTCTTCCATGAGAATTTCCTCCTGTAAAACTTAATTTGGCAGCTCTTCACAGGCATCATACAAAATTGATGCCATCTAACTCTGCAGTAAGGGAATTTCCTCCCCACGGATGGGACCCTACTGAGTACGCTTGTGTAAAAACCTCAAACAATAATAGTAGTAGATGAAAAGTGTTATGATCTCTTCAAACTGTAAGATGGGTATTACATGTATGCTTATATGGGAAACAATACTATTAACCTTGGAGAAATAGACATTAAAAATTATTCCAACTCATAACACTTCTTAGTAAGATGCGCCTTTCCATTTAGGTATAATTTGTACTTGAATTAATTAGGCTTCTGTAAAAGAAAAGGATATCTGAAAAAAACCAAGTTTTTGTCAGAATTAATGCAAGACTTCCTGTCTGAATCTCCAGCACATGCTGGAACAATGCTTTAACCTGAATAAAGGAATTATTGTTTAGATGCACCCTAGTCTTACAAATAAAACATCAGGAGATTTGAAGAGCCCAAAGCAGGGTTGCTTTCAAAGCTGAAGAGGAGAAGTTTAACTGCCATTGACAACCTCTGGAAAAGGGATGCCGACTTCAATTATGCCATTGGAAATCACCTTTTACAAGTGTCTTATTGCAAGCTGAATTAAACATGAACCTAATGAGCTGATGGAGAAACTTAGCTCCTAAAAATCACAGTCCTTTTTTGCCACAGAAGGTTTGTATCAAAAGAAATTATACAAGAAAGTCTATAGTGGAATAGAACCCAAAGGAAATCGGCTTCTAAAATGTTATTATTGATGTTTTTCTCAGGCCAAGATCTCTGATGACCTGTCTAAGCTCCAGCTCAGAGTGGGACCTGCCCACTGCCCGTGCCAGCCCTGTGGGAATGCAAAATGTGCCTGAGCCAGGGTAAAAGGAGCAGGGAGCTGGATCACACAGTGTGGTAGTGCCTTCTGCAGAGCAGCAGTGGAGACAAACCCTCCACTTGTAATTAGCTAACTCTGGGCACTTCCAGTAGTATATCTGTGCAGGGAGTACACCTTCAACCTTACCTCCCTGTGGATGGTAACAGGAGAAATTCCCTGCTGCGAGAAGAGTGCAGATCCCCTGCATTCCAGTAAATTTGACCAAAGTCATAGGAAGAACCCTCGTGACCATTACGAAGGGCCTACACAGCTATGGCTTATCAAAGTAGTGGGTGTTTAGGTGCTAGCCAGCTCTTGTATTCAAAAGTACAATAATAACAACTTATTAAATAATTCTCAAAAAGTTTTCATTATGTCCTTGGGAAATGTAGAAGGAACATCTCAATACCAATTTGTTTGTATATTTGGGTATTATAAACTTACTGTCACTTTTTTTAAACATGAAGAAATCTTAAAGTACTTTTGCATGCAAGACTATTTTTACTTATGCAACCTAGAGCTGTTTTTCTACTAAACGATGTTTCAAAAGTCATTAAAGAAAACTTAAAACTTTGTGCTTTCACTTAAAAAGACATAGATGTGGGAAGCTTCAAGGAAAACATTTCCTAAATTATCCTCAGATCAGTACTTCCCTTTGCAGATCCAAAGAAGGCTGCTTTTCTTACTGTCACTTTTTGAAAAAAACATTTTACGTAGAGCTTTGTTTTTTGATAAAACAATGCATTAAGAATTTTTTAAGCATTAGCTTCAGTAATTGGTTTTGAGCAAGCTAGGTTTCTACATGAGAACTATCTAAAGCAGACGTTGTGAACTATCATTAACATTGTTGTGCAGCATAAACTTAGGCAAACATCGCATGGGAATTTCTTTCTTCTACTGAGGAATGTAAAGATATCACCCTCTATGATCTGGAAGAAAAGTCATAGGTATCACTGATACAGCTAGAGCTCTAATCACTGTTTTGGTGTTCCACTCCAGGAAGCAGCACGGCTGTTTTTCACTCATGTTTCTTTGTTACAGAAGTTTTGTAAAGCAAAAACAGGAGTCCCCGAGACAAGTTTCTGACACTCAGCTACACAGGAACAATGACAACCCAATTTGCAAAAAATAGATCTTTGCCTTTTTTTTTTTATGTCACAAATTACTGAAAAATCTCAAAGGTAAAAAATTCACACAGCATCAAAATGTTAAAGCAATATACAGTAAGACATTTTTCAAGGAAACAAAACAAAATGCCACCAAGAAGCAGTTTTCAGAGCAATAGGATGCTGAGCATGAGAGAAATTTCGTGCATTGTTGACACAAATCATAATGTACCTTGTACACATACGGAAGGTACAGCCTTACTAGATTGACACTAGTAACTATCTGAAGAATGTAAAAATATCAAGGAGAAAAAATTAATGTTAAATTGGATGAGAAACTCTGTATTAAAATTTTAAAAAAAATGAACACAACGGGGTGCAAGTGACACACTGGGAAAGGTTCCAAGAGAGCAAAATTAACAGAGTATAAAACAATCTCCAGAGAAGTAATAGAAGTCATGCCACCTATATTTTAAAATTTGACTTGGCAAACATCAATAAATGTGTGCCAAGAAATAATCTTTTACTGATGGTAAGGACTGTAATTTATTTACTGTACTCAATTTATAAAGTCAAAAGTGTTAAACCAACTCAGTCAGGACTAGAATTAGAGGCCTGGGATGCTAAATTGTTCCCATCTGTTCATTACCATCCCTGCCTGCATTCTCCCACACAAGCACTTTGTAAAGGGACAGGAGTTTAAATCCCCTTTGACAGTCCCGGAGCTCCCATTTGCAGCTTGCAGTGCAATTGTTATACCCGAGGCAGATGCACCAGATGTTTTTTCTCCTGCTGTAGTGTCAGTGTCAGGGATGTCAGCCACAGCACCCTCTGCTTATTGCCCTCCCTTCCCCGTGACCACAGGCAACACCTTTTGCCCTAGAGAGCTACCTGCCAGCCCAAAACTCTGGGGAAGCAGTTTTTCTTCATTGTGCATCAGGGAGTTATCCAGATCCCTTTACAAGCAAATAAAAGCTAAATGGATCCTCTTGGTACCTCTTCTCCTACCTGTTTACTTTTTTGCACTAAAGGCATATTCAGACTAACATCAATCTTGGTACTCTCTCTTTCTCTCTCTTTATTTAAAACTATTATTGTGAGTTTGTGATAAAAACACGCAAATGAGCATTGACAGCTCAACTCAGTTGTCATTTAGGGCACTCAGGCCTTTGAATTTCACAGAGTAATTGTGGGTACTGAAATGCTATTAGCAGGGAAATTTTCTCTTCTTGCATTCATTTTGTGAGAACTTTTCCTTTGCTGTGTAAGCTATGTAAACAATAGATAGGGTTTTTGTAAATAACATTCATATCTGATATCTTCTGACCTTGTGTACATTATATTAAAAAAAAAATTTCTACGTAAGTGTCTAAGACTTTAACCAATCACCCTAGGAGAAGTGTGAACACTGTTCAATTGCTTTATGGTACTAGAATATATCAATGGTATTGTAAATTTAATGAATAATTCATTCCTCGCTCTGGACTCCTGCCTCGCTGCATCTCTGAACCCCTGCTTAGAAGCCCACAATTAATTCCCTATCAGTGATCTCTGCATCTGGAAGACTGAACTGCAGCCCTGTATAGGCTCCTTTCCACTTGGTATTACGTACACTGTGAAAAATTCACATATCAGAAAAGCGGGGTGTGGGGGGAGGAGGTACCAATTACACCACCTACACTGAATGATTGCACCAGCTCACCCTCAGAACCAGAAGGGTTTCTGTGTGATACGGATTTCTTCGGGATTTGTCAGCCTGCAGTGCTGAAGGAAAACAGATCTCCCACACCTACCACTCTCCATGTCTCCAGGTGTTTACCAAAGTCGTAATTCTTTTTTTTAACAATACCACTGTCTGACTCTGTGTGTGTATAATATCAAGTTCATGATGTTCATACAGAAATAAGATTTGGAGACGTACCAGCTCTTCTCTCCTTCACATAGACTTGTCTAGTTACCACGAGAAAATCCAATACTGGCTCTTAAGGTCTCTGTGAGGACAGCTGAATCCAGCCTCTGCTGCTCAGGCCTCTCTGATCTGCAAACACAACAAGATAAATTAACAGAGGAACTTGGAAACAATGAACAGTTTTGTCTTTCCTATATTTGAACTTAGAAATATCTTCTCTAGCACCCAGGACGGGATTTTGGATGCCAGGCTTCAACAGAAAAGGAATCCAGATGAAAAGGGAAGTCCTTTGGTAGACTCCATCTGTTAAATTGTAATGCTGGAAAATTGAAGGCGAGAATAAAAAAGTTGTCTGTGTCTGAAACAAGTTGTCTGTTAGTCTGTTAGGGTCTGCGTATATATATGTATATATACATACACACACACACACACACACAAACACACATACATATCTGAAAGGAATATTCCTGCAAGATCCTGCTCATGGAAGTAGAACTCACAAAGTAGCAGCAGCAACATGGCAAATGTTACTATCCTACTATACAGACTCAGCAGGAAGAACATTACAACGGGAGGTAGAACTACATCAACACCACCACCAAAAGCAAAACAAAACAAAATCAGACAAAACTAAAAAAGGAAAAAAACCAAACAAACAAACAAAAAACAAATAAACACAAGTTTTGTGACCTCTTGGCAATTTTTTTAAATTCTGAAAATTTCTGCAGAAGCTTAAGCAAGATTTGTATATGATTCTGTCTTTGTATCAGAAGGTTTTCCTGAGAAGAAGGAAAATCCATGGTGTACCAGCCAGCATGCAGCTGCCTGCACTCTGGCCATCCAGAGAGCTGCCTTGAAACAATAGTAACAGAAAAGGTACAGCATGAACTGGCCTGCTCTGTGTCTCATTAACCTCAAATGAGAAGTTTGTTTTTTCAAAGCTGGTTTTGGAACCATTTAAATGATAACCTCACAAAGCCAGGCACCCTTACGACCAACACAGAGGGTCAAAGCCTTTTTAAAAGCAAAACCTCTGCAATGAACTATTTCTTTTAAACCACCGTTTCCCACCTGTAATGGGGCTTTCTGCCCTCTGAGTAAGGGCCTTCCTCTTGCTCTGCCCAGACTGTAAGGATCCAGCAAGCTGCCCCTCATGGTCACACACGTCAGCAAAAGCCCTGAGCACCTCTCCTGGAAATTAATAGGCACATATCACACTGCTGGCCTGCAGCTGCTGAATGGTCTCTTCTAGGAGGGAAGTCAGCCATTGCAATACCTAAGATTTCACCTTCCAAAGGGATTCTCTGTGGTTTATCCTGTGATTTTAGTCTGCTGTGATTTAAGAACTGTATGCCCTTTATTCCCTGGACGAAGCAAGAGAGGGGCAATTACCAAGTAATTTTCTACATTCTCAGAGAAAGTCCTAAACAAAGAAAGTTCAAAATCCCAACCATCATAACTGGGAACACTTCATGCCTTGTTAAGAAAGGAAAAGACTAACAACAATTCTGTGGGGAAAAAAAAGCAGCAGTAGCCAAGAACTTTTTGCTGGATATATCCAGTTTGCATCACATGACCAGACTTACATAAATGAAAGAGTAATTTGGCTTCTTTGCATGCCAAATCCACCCCAGGTATTCTCAGGATGTTCCTCTCCACAGACACAGGCTGAATTAGCTTCTGGTACCATGGTTTGCCTGGATGAGAGGAGTCTGTAGGGAAGAGTTAGCTGCTAAAACTCCACTTGAGATAGAAAGGTTACAAAAACAGCCCACTGTTCACCAAAGATGAAATTACAGAAAAAGAAAGTAAACTTAAGCTGCCAGTAATACTTACCCAGAATTTTAATGCTCATTTGTTCAGAAGCTACACATGTTAATATAATATGTTTGCATCACAAATACAAAGTCAGCATCATATCACAATCAGACATGACCTCGACCAAATTACAGTGTAAGGATGCAGCTTTGGTCATCACACCTCCCTTATGTCCACTAATTACAATCAGCTTGTCAGGTAACATATTTTCCTCCCAAATTAGTAATTTCCTATCAGGACAAAAAACAAAATCGTTATCACAGCTTGGACAATATGCATAAACAGAAATGTTTATCATGTGCATCAAGAATAGGTTTCAATTCTTAAAAGTTGGAAGCAGCAGGGCGACAATGAAGTTTATAGCAGACACAGGATTTTTTAGGATACAGATAAGACTGTAATATAATGAGAGACTTGGCAATTAAGTAGTTGATTAAATTAAAATACGGAGAAAATAATGAAAACAAATAAAAAACCACATAGTCTGCTCATGCACAGAGAGATGCATTTTACAAAGCATTGACATTTTTCAGCGAGACTGAAGACTTGTTATTTCTTTGAAAATGATGGCTCAACAGCTGATCACAGTAAAAAAAACCCCAGTGGAACATCAAGGATCATTACAAAAAACCTTGAGAACAAAACGCTAGATAAATACATGTCAAAATGCTAGATAAACATTTGTGTGCACAGTTCATGTATCATCGCCTTTAAAACACCTCCAAGATCATCACATTGCCTGAAAAACTTCAAGTGTTTGTTTCTCAGTGTTTGACAGCATCTGTATCCACACACCGACACCCAGCCTTCCACTTGGTAGGCTTAAGGATCAAAATTCAGCTCTTGGGCCCTCTTTACTGGGTTGAAACTACAGTGACGAAGACATGTGGTTGGTTGCACTGTGAGAGCTGCCTGCTGGGCTCTCAGGCTCTCAGAAAATAAATTTTTATTTTATAATTTTT
>VWPU01004722.1:0-128568 GCA_013398955.1 Callaeas wilsoni | reverse complement strand
TGCACACGACGAGGCGACAGTGGCTTCCTGCCGGAGCCTCTCTGCCATCGCGCTCGCCTCTCCCCGCAGCCGGCAGCCTCCCGGAGTCCCGGCCAGCGGCACCAGGCGCAGGGCTGCCCTCTCCCATCCTTCCCGGGAGAGCGGGCGAGCCGAGGGACCGGGGCCGGGCGGCCCGGAGAAGCCGGTGGAGGTGTGGGAGGGACGGGGGGACAGGATCTGCGCAGTGGGGCTGGGGAAGGGGGTGTGTGGATCTGCTGCGGGCTGGACTTTGCAAAGGTACCGGGGCGGGGGGGGGGGCTTGGTGCGTGTAGCGGCGGGGACCACGGTCGTGCCTTGTTGCGAAGGGACGGCGGAGGGGATGCGGGGCTGCTCCGCCGCGCTGTGCCCGCTCCCGGCCGGGCTGTGCGCGCCGTGCGAGCGCGCCCGTGCCCGTGCCCCTGCCGCCCTCCCCCGCCGGGAGCCAGAGGGCGACGGGGCGCCCACGGCAGAGGGGAGCCGGCACCAGCCGAGCCGGATGCGGCAAAAAATTGCGGTAGTGCCGGCACTGCTGGTCGGGCTCGCCGCCCCGCCGCCAGCCCCGCGCTGCGCCCGCAGCCTGCCCGCTCGGCACCGGCCAGGGCCCCGGGGCTGAGGAAGAAGAGGGGACTCGAGCGTGGGCGAGGCAGGGATACGGGAGGACGGCGCCTGCCGGGGGAGGGAGATGGAGCGGCGGGGGCGCGGGGACACCGGTCCGCCCCTGGGGGCGCGCTCGCCGCGGCCGGGGTCGGGAGCCTGCGGGCATCGGCAGCCGCTGCTCCGCTTCCCCCTTCTCCCGATAAGCGGCCTCCTTGACCCCTTCGGCCATCCCTTCCTCTCATCCTTCCTTGTCTCCTCTGTGCTTTCCTCTTCCCTCTTGTCCTTCTGTCCTGCGGTCTTTCCTCATCCCTCCTCTCCCCTCCCTTCCAGGTCCCCCGGTACATCGTCCCCTTGTGTCTCCCTCCAGTCCGATTCTCCTCCCTCCGGCTGGCTCCTGCTTTCTCCACTTTTCATTCTGGCTACCTCCTGCCAACTCAGTGGCTTCCCACAGCAGGAAATGAAAGGGACAAGTTGGGAAATGGGGGTAATGGGAAGATGGAATGCGTGTGTGTGTGTGTGTGTGTGTGTGCAATGTATTGATTATTGACTGATTTGTTAAAAAAGGGGGGAAAAAAGCTACCTTATAACTCAGAGGAAATGCTGTGGCTCGAGTCCTTCTGCGTAAAAAATGGCAGTTCAGCTGGCCTGACTATATGCAAGGGGTTCTTATCAATGCAGGAATAAGAGTAAATTACATAATGTTTTATGGAAAAAAAAAATAGTTCTCGAGTTTCAGTAGTGTCAGACTGGTGAATTGTGACTTAGTTTTGTCCTGTGAGTCAGTGTATTGTTATTCCTGGGGATGGGGCTGTATGCTTGTGCGTGCTTCTTCCATGTCTGTGTGCTTCCATTGGTCACTCAGAGCTGATCTTGTTTTGTGGATAGCTGTATTTCTGCAGTCAGTTTACCACCTGCTTATTTAAACTGAGTATCAGAAGTGACAGAAACAATGTGTGTGCATGCCTATGTAGCCCTTGAGTGAATATCTTTATCATAGTGAAATATCTGTATGGATTGCTGCTTTAGATACATATACTGAGCATTGGCATTGCTTTTTGTGTCAGCATCTCCATCCTTTTTGTATTGTGCTATCCCAGCCCAGATGTTTGGGCATGCATAACATCAGCATTTGTGTTTAACATCCCTGAAATGCACAGCAACATATGAGCACTGCACAACTGAGGGGAGTAAATATGCATAAAATTGGAATCTCCTTTGGTTATTTTACTTTGTTAGTTATGCGTGCTTGGCATTTACAAGAGAGAGAAACACATTTGACAGACCTGAGAGTTGTGTTTGTCTACAGAAATTTACATTCCCTGTTTGAAATCATCCCGGCTTCCTTGCATTTGTTTGGTTGTTAAAGTCTTCCATGTTATTTGAAATTCAGTTCTTGTGGTTTATCTATAATCCTTGGCAGGTACAGTAGCTCAGTGGTATACAATTTTTAACCCAAATGACGTTTTGGAACAATGTCAACTGAAAAACATTTTCTTTTTTCTTTCCTTCTTTCTTCTTTAGATTCTTTATCTTTGTTCAGGAGCCTAAGGTTGCTTGCTGATCATAAGAAGATGATTCTGTGGCTCTTTCTGGTTCTGTCATCTCCAGTTTCTTCTACAACTGCAGATGCTGATATATCTGTGGAAATTTGCAATGTTTGCTCCTGTGTGTCAGTTGAGAATGTACTCTATGTCAACTGCGAGAAGGTTGCAGTCTACAGACCAAATCAGCTTAAACCACCATGGTCTAATTTTTACCACCTCAACTTTCAAAACAACCTGCTAATTATTCTATATCCAAATTCCTTTCTTAATTTTACACATGCAGTGTCCTTGCAACTGGGTAATAATAAGTTACAGAATATTGAGGGAGGGGCCTTTATGGGTCTTAGTGCATTAAAACAGTTGCACTTGAACAACAACGAATTAAAGATTCTCCGGGCTGACACTTTCCTTGGCATAGAGAACTTGGAGTATCTCCAAGCTGACTACAATTTAATCAAGTTTATTGAACGGGGAGCCTTCAATAAGCTTCACAAGCTGAAAGTCCTGATACTTAATGACAATCTGATTTCATTCCTTCCCGATAATATTTTTCGATTTGCTTCTCTAACCCATCTGGATATACGGGGGAATCGAATACAGAAGCTTCCATACATTGGAGTTCTGGAACACATCGGGAGAATTGTTGAATTGCAGCTGGAAGACAACCCCTGGAATTGTACTTGTGATTTGTTGCCTTTGAAAGCGTGGCTGGAGAACATGCCCTATAACATCTACATTGGAGAGGCTATCTGTGAAACACCCAGTGACTTGTATGGAAGGCTGCTGAAAGAAACCAATAAGCAGGAGCTGTGCTCCATGGGGACAGGGAGTGATTTTGACGTGCGCATCCTGCCTCCCTCGCAGCTGGAGCCCGGTTACAGCACACCCAACGGCCACACCACTCAAACATCAGTGCACAGGTTAGTCACGAAGCCGCCAAAGACTACAAATCCTTCGAAGATCTCGGGGATAGTAGCAGGCAAAGCACTGTCCAATCGCAATCTCAGTCAAATCGTATCGTACCAGACCAGGGTGCCTCCTTTAACTCCTTGTCCGGTCCCTTGTGTTTGCAAAACTCATCCTTCAGACTTGGGATTAAGTGTAAATTGCCAAGAAAGAAATATAGAATCGATGGCTGAACTCGTACCAAAACCTTTAAATGCCAAGAAACTGCATGTAAATGGCAATTATATTAAGGATGTGGATACTACAGATTTCGCTGAGTTTGAGGGGCTGGATTTGCTACATTTAGGCAGCAATCGGATTTCAGTGATCAAAGGAGATGTTTTCCGCAACCTTACAAATTTACGGAGATTGTATCTCAATGGCAATCAGATAGAGCGTCTGAGCCCAGAAATGTTTGCTGGCCTCCACAACTTGCAATATCTGTATTTGGAATACAATGTTATCAAAGAAATCTTAGCAGGCACCTTTGACTTAATGCCAAATTTGCAGTTGCTCTACCTGAACAACAATCTTCTGCGAAGCTTACCAGCATATATTTTTGCTGGTGCACCACTTGCTAGACTGAATCTGAGGAACAATCACTTCATGTATTTACCTGTAAGTGGTGTTCTTGATCAGCTAAAATCTCTTACACAAATAGATTTGGAAGGTAATCCATGGGACTGCACTTGTGATTTAGTTGCTTTAAAACTGTGGCTTGAAAAGCTAAATGACGGTATTGTGGTGAAGGAATTGAAATGTGAAACACCCGTGCAGTTTGCTAACATAGAACTTAAGTCTCTGAAAAATGAGATCCTCTGCCCTAAACTTTTAAACAAGCCATCTGCTCTGTTCACTAGTCCCATGCCCGCTGTTATTTTTACAACACCACCGGGACCAGTCCGGAGTCCGCCTGGTGGCCCAGTTCCATTGTCCATCCTAATCCTGAGCATATTGGTTGTGCTGATTTTAACAGTGTTCGTTGCTTTTTGTCTTCTTGTTTTTGTGCTTCGGCGCAACAAAAAACCAACTGTAAAGCATGAAGGGATTGGAAACCAAGAGTGCAGTTCTATGCAACTGCAGCTAAGAAAGCACGATCACAAGTCAAACAAAAAAGATGGACTGGGTGCAGAGGCCTTCATTCCTCAAACCATTGAGCAGATGAGCAAAAGTCATACCTGTGGCTTGAAGGAGTCTGAAACAGGCTTCACGTTTGCTGACCCACCAGGGCAAAAAGTCATTCTGAGAAATATGAATGACAAGGAGAAAGATTTATTGCATGTGGATACCAGAAAAAGACTTAGCACAATCGATGAACTGGATGAGTTATTCCCTGGAAGGGATTCCAATGTATTTATTCAAAATTTTCTTGAAAGTAAAAAAGAATACAACAGCATAGGGGTCAGTGGTTTTGAAATACGTTACCCAGAGAAACTGCAAGACAAAAAAAACAAGAAGTCTCTAATAGGTGGTAATCATAGTAAAATTGTAGTAGAACAAAGAAAAAGTGAATATTTTGAACTAAAAGCTAAACTTCAAGGTTCACCTGACTACCTACAAGTCCTTGAAGAACAAACAGCTTTGAATAAAATATAGGTCATACAATCTTATTGCCTACAGAGGACATTTATTTAATGATGAAAGTGCCTTTTGTTGACTTTTAACTTCCAAATACTATATTATATTGATAGGCATAGAGGCAGGTGTGTCCAAGGGTGTCTGATTAACTGTAGCTGCATACGATTTGTCAAGTAGAGGAGAATATTCTTAATAGATTTTACTCCATAAAGCTCATGCCCTGTGGAATCCTGTAGGGATACTGCAAACTCTATTGCCAAAGGGATGCTTTATACACGTTACACTGAATTTAACCTCAAGAGGCATATATGTTTTGTATCTTAAATGCAAACCATCGTCTCCTTGTGATTTGTTAGAACAAACACAAGAAACCTGGTACTGATCTTTGTACTTCAGCTGGGTCCTTCATCCTGCACGTGGATTTAAGTTGGTGGAACTGGAGTAATCCTTTGATTTGTGGTGTTCTAATGGCACTGTTTAAAGCTTATCTGGAAAGTAACAAGCATGCAAAGAGAGAACATTCAATAGTATGTGTAAATTGGTTACATTTATGGGCTGCATCTTGAAACCACTGGAATTATAATGTTAAATTGTGCAAATATTTGTTTAAAATATACCATGCATTACATACCTATGAAATAAATCTGACCACTTGAAGCATACATGTCTATACAGAAAACTAAAAAAAACAGAAAGAAAATAGTTCAACCTGACTTCTGCAGTATTGATGACATCTGAAGAAAATATTTGATATTTATGCAGAATCTGTTCTAAGACTCATCTCCAATTAAAACTAGAGTTCCTTCTCAGTTATGTGAAACTCTTGCAACCCCAACAGGTTGTCCAAAATTGTCAAAGTGCTTACTGTGTGAGCGTAGCAGAAATTATTTTTGTAATATAATTCATATTTATGAAATACTTTGTATACTACATAGGAAAAAATATGTACTCCTTAATATGTATTTAATATGCCTGACTTGTTTTCCTGATCACAATGCATTAATCATTCAATATAAATAAAACCAGAACAATATACCAAACAGCAGCTGGGGATGTAATGTATAGCATCATCCAGAATTAAGTGATCAGATACAATAATAATAATAATAAAATTGTTCTGTACTATTCTTGTGAGATTAGCATATTAACTTATTTCAGATTTGTTACCAATGGTGCATTTTAAAATAGATTCATTAGTTTTTTAGTACTGTGTCTCAGGCAGATATTTGCCATCAGTTTTCTTGCTTTTCAGGTCTCTACAGCTTAATCTGAATACTTTTCAATACAAGTATTTACAGGCATTCATGCTAAGGGGAATATTTTTATTGTACATGCAGAATTTTTCTGTTCTTGCTATCTCTCTGGTTGCTGTCAGTCAGCAAAACCTGATCAGAACAGTGAACAATATGGCAAATCCTGTCTAAAACCACAGTGCAAAATGGATATAGTGGTCTCAGTTCAGAGGAATGCGTAGCTCAGAACTAGAGAGTAAAAGCTTGCCTTTGTGGAAGCTGAACCAGAATAGCCAGGAAAAAAGGTAGGAGAATGGAAAACCCCCATCGTAGCTCACCAACGGATGGTACTTTGGCATGAGAATGGAGATATATTGGTAAAGCATCCTACAGCAAATGTATGCAAAGAGATTAACAACATTTCTTTGACGTGATGATCTTTGGATAAGACCCTCTTATCTCCTTTGCTTTCAGAACTTTTACCCCTCCCTACCTTTTAGAATCAATACATAAATCAATTAAGGTAGTAGGATATAAACATGAATGTTTTTCATGAATTTGAAGCTAGAAAAAATTAGAGCAAGACTCAATAATAATACTGTGAAGAAGGCTGTGTCAGCTATTTCCAATATAAACCTCTAATTTCAGGGCTTTACGACACTGAGTTGAAATTTTTATTCTGGAATGATACTTGGCAAACAGCCTGCAGTATATTTTTATCAAAATAGACCAAAAAAAAAAAAAAAGCACTGCTTCTTTATTTAAGAGAAAGCAAACAAAATGTATCTCTACTTTCAGACATTTTTTTATGCTCTTTTGGCTTAAAAGGAGGGTGGTTTTATTATATTTCTCCATACTGCAAAGTATATACATGATTTCAGGTAATAAAATTATGAGAGATAAATTAATGGCTGAGTTTCTTTCGAAAAGCTGCATCTATCCATGCACAATAATTAACTTAATTCAGAATGTCATAGGGATTTTGAGGACATGGATACTGCGTGCACATGCAGTTCTGGCATAAAAAGTTCCTGGTTGACCAAGGATGTAATGCACGGCTAAGGTTTGGATGGGCACGTGTGGGGTTACTGTCTGGGGACTGAGGAGTGCCCATGGTGCCCTGGCCAGGCTGATGGGCACGTGTGGGGTTACTGTCTGGGGACTGAGGAGTGCCCATGGTGCCCTGGCCAGGCTGATGGGCACGTGTGGGGTTACTGTCTGGGGACTGAGGAGTGCCCATGGTGCCCTGGCCAGGCTGATGGGCACGTGTGGGGTTACTGTCTGGGGACTGAGGAGTGCCCATGGTGCCCTGGCCAGGCTGATGGGCACGTGTGGGGTTACTGTGTGGGGATTGAGGAGTGCCCATGGTGCCCTGGCCAGGCTGACCCTGCTGGCTCCCTCGCTAGGCTGAGGGTGACAGGTCCCTGGGTCTGCTCCGCACTGTGCCGCGTGGCCTCGAGGATGTGCCCAAGTTCACTGGGATTTGCCAAAGCAGAAGGTGTCTGACACGCTCAGTGTGTTGTCACTGGCGTGTCCTGTATGATCCTCCTGAGAGGAACATGCTAAAAATGTTAAAATCAGCAAATAGGGAAATACTTCTAAGTGATGGTAAAACTGATGTGCTTATGACTTGTGTTGCCCTGATCAAAAGAACAATGATAAATGATCATACCTTCCTCAGCTAAAAACACAAGGGTTTTTTGTTTTAGTTTGTGTTGTGAGGTTTTCTGGGAGTGTTCTTTCTGTTGGGTTTTTTTTTCATTTATTTGAGTTTTTTTGGTATTTAGAGTGGTGTCTCCTATTTGCTGATCAAGAGAAGAAGAACTGAACCATTATGCTGTACCATTACACTGGGTCAGACTTTCCTGATCACTGAGGCCCCAGTTCCAGTAAATCATTTCAGCTCAACCTGAATCATGTGCAGAGGTACTATTCATGAGGTAGTAATTAGATACCTGCCCAAGAGTGGGGCTTAGATAGAGTTTTGTCATTGACTTCAAAACAAGCCACCTCAGAAGCATTGTATATAATCCATAGAGCCCAGTGACTGCTGGGGTTATGCAGTTGGGTGTAGGTTCACCAGCATCAGTAAAGGTTGCACAATCTGGACCTTCCTGTAGAAATTGTTCCTAAGTGTTTTACAATGTATGGTGCAATATGTAGGCATAATAGTGTGAGTGAAGAATGCAGAAGCTGGCAAAACACTATTTTTCTGTGAAATTGTTCCTTTGAATGGCAACCTTAGTGTCAGTTTATTTTCTCCATGTTTGGAAACGGTGTATGTGTCTGCACAGCAGTTTTAGTGTGATGTCCATTCAAATCCCTGATCAGCCTTTCTGAGAAGGTGACTCTTGGGTGTGGCTTAACGGGTCTGTCTGTTCATTCTCTTGGTTTGAGTGGCCATGCTTGTAAAATGGCTGTTAAGACCCATAGACATAAACTGAATCAGTGAAGGTGTTAACATTATCTGTTGTCTCCATTGTATTATAAAGAAGTTTCCATTTTTAAATGAAATCAATAAAGTGTAATCGTTTCCTTGAAAAAGAAAAAAAAATTGTGCAATTTTATCAGAAATCAAATACCACGGTGCAAGAACACAAGAACAGGTGATTTATGTTTTGCATTTAGTGTTCAAGATTGACAATAATGCAGCAATCTAGTATAAATATCTTTTTTAAATGCTTTTTTTTTTAAAGCCATAATGATGATATAAATTATAAAGGCATGGCCTTGTGAATAATGTTAACAAATGTTTCAGAATCAAGAAAAAACATCGAGAACTTGATGGTGGTATAATATCTATAATATCTTTTGCATGATTTGTATGTTGATATTGTATGAAATGAGCACAGTGAGACTTTTTTTTTTGGTTGCATCCAAAGAGTTAGGAAGGAAATATAACAAGAATGTATTTATAATCACTCTATTTTGAAATAAAGTAAAGAAAACAAAATGTATTGGCTTTACCCTGTTTTGATCATTACTATTTTAGGTTAGTTTATAATTAAGACAGTTACTTACGACATCCAGTCCAATGTAAAACACAGAAACCTATTGTTTATTAATTTTGTTTGCCTTCATCGACATCAAAATACTAGTCAGTGTTGACTTCAGAATTTGTATGAAATATTAATAAAATTGTTTGGTACTATTGTATTTCTGAAACAAGACTTTGTCAACTGCCTGTGACATTCTCTTTTGGATTATTTGTATATGGATGAGAGAGAATCTGTAAAGCAGTTATGCAGTAATGTTTTCTGACCACTTCAACAATTTGTTGTATTTTAGAAAGCCTTTATCACCTTCTGTTGTCCAACAAAATCTTCCTTTCCCTTGTTATGCAAATAATCCCTCCAAAGTCACTGATTTTTTTTCCATCACTACCACAAGCAGAATTTCGTTTTTAGTTGGATTCTCAGTTCTTCAACCCAGAAGTGCTTAGGGGAACTATTACATAATGTTAGGGGCATTTGCTTCGATTCTACTTCTTCTTATTAGTCATTTTCAATAACAATTTTTCAGAGGAACGAAGAGTTAATTTGTCCTTAGCAGAAGTAAAAATATCAATCCATCTACCATTTCATTTGATTAGCTTAGTTTTATAACTGAAAGTTGGAATGACATCTTTAGGTAGTTTAACTTCCAAATTTATATTTTGTAGTTAAAATGGTTTACAAAGCCTCATAAAAATCTTCATGGCAAGGGAAAAGAGCAGGAGCAGAATTACATTTAGATTAAACATTCCCTGTTGTGCAGGGTTTAACATGCATTATAATGGCAGTGAATGAGAATCAGAATGGGATATGGAGTGGAAAATCAGGACTCGATACAGATTTTTTTTCACTTCTAGTTGAAGTGTAACGTTAGGAACAAACCCACAGCATCAGTTGAGAAAGGCCTACATACAATATTCCATATAATTTCTTTCTAAAGAAAAACTCAAGAATCAAGAATTAATTATTCATGTTTTGATAATGTGTGCACTGCTTTCCTCAATGCAGAGGAATTTCTGTTAATATGTTTTGTCATTATTAGTCTTTATTTCCAATTTCTATTCACTCATCCTTATGTATTATGATTGATGCTGTGTTGGAAGACAAAAACAGGAATATTGTTGCTCAGGGACAAACTCTTCTCAGAAATTTACCAATGTAAATCCAGACTGACTGAACAGACTGCAGTGGAGTCAAATCCGCCTTACCCTAGTGAACAAAAAAAGCAGAAAATACTAGATCTATCCATCACTGAAATAAAAGAAAGTAATTTTTGACTTGAAATGGAATATAATCTTGTTTCATACTCTGTTGATTCGTGTGGTAAAGCTGTTATTGTTTTCAAATGACTGTAGGGAGAGCACAGACTAAGTGCAGCCCTGTGTCTGTTTGATGTCAGTGGAGCTCTGCAATGATTCAAGAGCTGTGGGCATCCTAAAGCTGTACTATGGGTACAAAACTATATAAATTTGCTGGTTTATACACGCACTTGGGGTAGATCTCACATAAAATACAAATGCTTTCTTATCAATACAATTTTCTTATTCTCTGTAATGGAGCAAACTTACTCTGCTCTTGTTTTTCATTAAGTAGGGACTTTATTGCGAAAATATTTGTTTTACTGCTAATTTTATTTGTATTCACTACCAATACTTGAGATAATTCATTAATTGTCTGAAAGCAGTACATTTCAACAGCCTGTTATTAAAATACCAGTCACTGGTAACAGAGAGATACTGAGTTATATTGAATTTCCATTCTCTAAATAATAATTCCATAAATAATTCCTCAAAAGCGCAAACGAATATCAGATAAGAAAAGAAAGTCCTAGTTGTTACTAAGTCTGAATTTTTTGTATGTGTTTATGTGAAGGCTTAACACAGTGTAGTACAACTCTGATGGGTAACAGGTGGTACCTCATTTCTCTTTGGTCTTTGTTTAACCAGAAAACAGAACGTGATCTCTAAATGGTTTAGACATCATTTTGTAAAGATAGAGCAACAAAGAACATTCCTAAGTCTCCCTCATCCACGAGGATTTCATTTCTTGGTTTAATTTTGTGTAATTTCCTGGAAATGTGTGCAGTATGACCTTCCAGAGCATCCTCCCACTCCATGCTCTCTCTTCACCTTCAGTGAGCCAGTCCTTTACAGCTGAAGGTTTTTCTGGGCTTGGGTTGACGGCAGTTTCCAAAGAGGCAGAAGAGTGGGATTTGTCAGTTCCTAGAAAACGGCTAAAAAAGGCAAACTAAGAGCCTGTCCTGGATGGTTTCTGAGTCACGTCAGATGGTGTGTGATCCAAAACAGAAATGTAGGAAATGGTTTAAGCTTCCGTTGGGAAGTTTCACACTGTGCTTTTGGAGCTGGACACTCGTGGCTTTCCATGACTGTAAGTTGTGCAGTGTAAAGTAAATGTGATTCAGTCAATGGAACCCTGACAGACTGTGGCTAAGCCCTGCAGACATCTGCACCCACTCACCCGAGCTAGGCCTTGGTGTCACTGTTCACTGAAAAGTCTTGGACACACCACTCGGGTTAAACCAGATGTGATCTCAGAGAGGTTTTAACTAGGATGTGGGTACATTTCTGTGCACACTGGGGGCTGTTTGGGTGTGGGGGTCAGTCTGTGCCCAATGTGTGCTGAGCAGCGGCTTTGGCACAGGCTCTCTTCATGTGCTACATTAGTGCTGACATCTGAATATGAGACACTGTACAGAATGTACATCTCAATGAGCAGAGTCACAAAGGGCAGCGTGTTTTGACAGATTTTGAGCTCTTCACTGCAAGAAACTGCAGGAAAGGATGTACCATACAGCAGATTTTCTTGCTCCCTGGCAGGACTTCATAGACCCCGGGAGTCCGTCTCAGCGGGGTGTTCTTCTTGTCTATACACCGCAAATAAGGCTCCAGGTCACCAGTCTCTTGTATGTGCAGTCTGTGTTTGCTTTTACCCAAAAATAGTTTCGTGGAGAAGGGTAGAATAACTTCTTTTTTTTTTCTTTCTTTTTTTTTTCAAAAAGCAAAATGGGCTGAATTTGAATTTTTCCAGAATGAAAAATAAAAATACAGGTATTTTAAAGAATGATCACATTGTTGGTTAATATCTGTACCATGAAAGCATTTTACTAAGAGAGAGAGGAAGAAAGCAGTTGGGTTTATATTTTTAGCATGCAACTTTTCAACTTCCATTCTTGGGTTCGAATATGCCCCTGGGTGCCAAGGAACTTACATGTGCAGCTCAGGGCACAATTTAGTTGCAAAGATTCATCCTCAATGTCTTTCTGCCTTTTGTGTGGTACAAATTAAATGCAAGGTTTTGAATGTTCCCTCTCTGTTTGCTTTAATGGAAGTTACATCAGCAGGCGTTCTTCAGGACCAGGCTTCAAGCTCCTGTTGAGTTGTGCCTGCAGTTTGATGAAGGTGGTTAGCAACGAGAGCACAAATGTCATACAAGGGGTGATTTTTTGGATGGGGTTAACATTTTGAAATAATTTGGGTTCATATAGTTTCCTTAAATATCGCCATGTCATTGCACTGTTTTATACTTAGGAAGATCTTTACTTCTACCATCAGTTCAACAAATCAGTGGTTTTACAAATGTGATCAGGAAATTGGGTCCAAATGTCTAGGAAAAAAGCTTTACTTTTAATTCTCATGTTTTTTTAAGATGAAAATAAAGAGCGACAACATCGTGAATAACCTAGATTTAAGATTTCTTTTTGACCAATGAAAATGACTTTTGCCTTAACAAAGTGAAATATTTGGAAAGTGCAGGTGAAATATGCAGGAATTGATTTGGGAGAATTGGGTTTCTGCCAACAGACAAGGCCCCTGTTTTGTAATCCTTTCTCAAGAATATAAGCTATGGATGCCATAAGACATTTTATCTTTTAAGTAGCTTCCCCTAGAATCTGGAGTTTCAATTCAGCTCTTGGAGCTATGCCATGAGCATGATTTTATGATTTTGCTGTATTGGTCAACAAGAGTGTGACACATTCTCCCCGTGTAGCTTTGTCGAGTAATATATACCACTTATGACAGCAAAAATAGTAGGGATTATAAATTGTAAAGTGTGGTGGTAAGGATTCCTACACATTTGTAATGTGCTTTCAAAATGAAAGCAGCATGCAAATGTTGGGTATTATCAGCATACAATCCATTTCAAAAGGGGAATACCATTGTACTCTGCACAGTGCTCTATTGTTCAGATTGAGAAATAACACTGAAAGTGGATAAGCTGTGTTTCCCTCTTTGTAGACTTTTCTTCTTCAGCTATTAAATAGACCTGTTTACTCTGCACAGAGCAGTACAACTTTGAGCCATCCACAAGAAAATACGTATGCCTAAAAGACAAGCAAATACATTCCCTCCCAAAAGAACATCTGCATTATAATAATAAAATCACTCATATTTTCCAGTAACATTGGCACCTTTGGCCATTTTTGCTACGCTGACAAGTTGTGAGACTGAGATGTGGCGTTGGCATCAGCTCCTGTTTCATTTCTCCACACGAGTATTCCCTTTGACATTATACATGGATGAGGTCAGTGTGCCTCAGTGCCTCTCAGCGCCGTATGGGGCTGAAGCAGCAACATGAATTCATACCCGCTCTGCAGGCATTTGCTGGGAACTAGAACTATCATGAACTAGATATGCCCAGAGACAACAGAAGCATGGCAGTGACCTTTGCCAAAATACCTTCTCCTTTACCCTCTGGGGCACACCTGTGCCATGGCCCGCAACATCCTTGGCTTGGGCCAAGAAGCAAGGTTGTAGCAGGGCTCCGTGACGTCCTTGTATTGTCATTGCAGGGAAGCAAAGTAACACAGGAGCTCTGTAATCGAGAATGTAAGCCTTTCCTTGCCTCTCTGCTGTTCAATACGTGGGCCAGTCCCTTTTGAAATAGGAGAAGTAATTTTCACTTCTGGGTCCTGTCTAAACTCTAGGCACAAGGTGGGAAGATCTTGTTTGACCAAGTGAGGTTTCCTCCACAGTACAGCTAGCCCAGGTTCCCTGTTGGATGTGTGGAGATACGTGTTTTTCCCTGTCTGTAAATAGTACAGAGTCAAACCTGCAGTAACACTTCCGATGGTTTGGTGATGTGCTACACATAACGCATGTGCACATGCAAAATTGCATTTCTGTGTGGTATTGCTGGGTGTCGCTGGCAGTAAATGAGGACCACCATCTTTTACCTCAAAACCTATTGTGGTGGCCAGATTCGGATTGCCTAATAATTACATATGCTTCTGTTATATTAGTTTATTTTCTTAATAACGACAGTCTCTTTCTTTTCAGCAAAGGGAGAAGGCTTTCACCTTTTTTTATACTCATTTCTGTCTGCAGTTGGAGTTGTATTAATCCATTTCCAACCCATAAGGAACAAAGAAAAAATCCTCTACAGGAAAACTCCACTTTATGTAACGCACTGAAGATGGCACTGTAGTAACAACTTCACACTGTGAATGATAAGATATGCTTGTGTTTGTTACTGAGAAATTGTGATTTTTTTATTTATTTAGCACAGCTAACATAAAGCCAAAGGTCAGTTTAATGCAGCACCACCCAACACTGCTACTGTAATTAAGGGTGAAGAAGGGTTTCTGTTACTTGGATTTATCACAAGGAGACTCCAACTCAACCTAAACTATGTGGAATAGTTTATAGTCCATCTTCATAATGAGAGGGTTATGTTGTTAAAAAAGAAAAAACCCAAGGAAAACAAAGAAAATCCTTTCTGTAAAGGATACGTCTCCATGTCTGTAACCTTTACAGGCCATGTTAAGGCATATTAACACTACAGCAGGCCTCTAAAGACCCAATGAACCTTGGGGGGGCAGGGCTTTATGGTATTGGTTGCACTGCACAAATCTTCCAAAATTAAGTTTCCTATAGAGATTGGAGGCTTTTATTCATCTGAAACAGGAGCTTCGAGTTAAAAGGAAAAACAACCAACCAACCACACACAAAGAACACCAGTCACAGGTAACAGCCACATTTAGGTTAATGATAATTTGTAGTAAGAACAAAGAAAAACAAATTTAAACGGACACTTATATAGGTCTGAAATGATGCTTCTATCTGTTTCATAACCTACACCTTTTAAGCCCTTCACTCATAGCAGGTGGGAGTTTTGGGTTGTTTTGAAGTATGTGAGTAATTGGGCCACTGTGCAGCAATTACCTGTCACAGCTACTTCCATCATACATGCCTGAGCTATTCTGAAGGGGATTAAAAACGGAAATTTTACATTCTTTTTAGGGTTTGTCTTGCTCAAGAGAAGTCAGTAGAAGGATTTGTGTTAACTGTCAGAATGGGGATCTTTTTCAGATGTTGAGAAAAAATGGCAGGATTTAAAACCCCACTGATTTCCATGAGAGACAGCATCTGTCCCAGATGACCTAATACTCTTTGTCAGCAAACTAATTTTGGGGAGGAAAATTTTGACTTTTTCAAAACTCCTCTCTCAAGCTGCCTAAGTACTTCTCCTGCAGTCTGGTATTATAAGTGTGCAGCTTTTCAAAGTTATGGGAGTTAAATAAGTAAATAAGTTTAGGGCCTTGATCTCAGGATAAATCCAGTGGGAGCTCTCTAATTACTCCAGCAGGATGCTCTGCTCTTTACACAGCACTTTCTACCTGCCCGAGCAGCCCCCTCAGCCTCCCCTCCTCTGCCAGCTCAAAACTTCCCAGAGAACCTCTGCAGATTTCCCAGCAGAGGAAGATGCTGGGTTTGTTCTGGTGTGGATGAAAGCAGGGGAAAATTATTTCTATTTGTGCCACCACGACCTCCAACTGCAGTAAAACTCAGTGTGGGTAATGGAGACAGACACAGGTAAGCCAAGAAGCCCAGAAGCCCATGGGGTAAGGAGATGTTTGAGGGATGCTGAAGGAGGAACTGAAACAACTTGGGTTTGAAGTTCTGGAGCTGGAATTTTTGCTTAGAGGTGACTTTGGGGCCGTGGGATTGCTTAGAGGCCTGTGAAGCAGGTAGCAAGCAAGATAGGTGGGAACAGACTGAGCTGCTACAAAAATAAGCACTCTAACTTATATACTCATGTAAACATTTGGAGATGTCTGTGATGCATTGGCCGTTAATATTTAATTTATCACCTATTAAATATTTCATTTTGTATAGTTCTTTACTTGAAAGGTGATGGATTGTGCCATCCACAACGACCTATTTATAAAGATCTGGCAGATTTCTCAGTCTTTTGAAAAATAATTACATTTATAAGCAGTTTGCAGGAGGTAAAATGCATTATGAAGAGATTAGTCATGTGCAAACGTGTTGTCTCATTTTAGTTTGTAAAAAGGCAGGAGTAAACACCTGCAGGCAGTATTTGTATTGCAAAGGGAGAGTTATTATGAACCTGTAGAGAAGCTGCCACCTGGATCTTCACTACCCCCATCATCACACGAAATTTGAGCTGTCTGCTTGTACCTCCCATGGCTGAGGGAGCACGGCACAGTGCGAGGGGTTGAGGTATTGGCACAGGGCACTGTCCCTGTGCTTGTGCCTGCTGCACCCGTGGGCAGCACAGCTGTCTCTGCACCCCTGGGAATTCAGGTCTTCACCTCTGGGCCTCCCTGGGACTTGTGCCACTCTAATATCTGGAGGGTGAGATGGCCCAAGACACAAGCCAGTAGAGCTTAAACACTGTCAGAAAGCAGTGCCATGCAATCCTCCCCCTATTTTTTTATTTTTTTCCATGAAGATGGCATGTGAAAGCTCCATGCCACAGTCTGTGTCCCGTTCTGTGGTCACACATGGCCACCATCTCCACTGACTGTGTCCCATCCCACACACACAGATCTTGGCACACCCTGAAAGCAGTTCTCCTCTCTGTTGTGAGGCCTCTGACTGTGCTGCAGACAATGAACACCTCCTTCATCTTCCAGTAGTTGTTGTTCTTAATCCAGGAAAGTATTTTCTTAGGTCCTCAACAGCAAGCTTAAGGTTAAGCATTTATTCAAGCACTTTGCTAAACTGTGTCTTGCTGAATGCCTGCCAGATGAAACAGATGGGCTAATTTACCCTGATGTTCTTCCATTACTTCAGGAGAGCTGTAAGAGCAGAAATTCTGATGAAAGGTGGACTCCAAAGCAAGCGAGGGGCAGAGTTAAATGGTTCCAGGCCACAAGATGTTTCTGAGTTGCCTGGGAATCTGTAGATTTGGAGACTGACCAGGGGAGAGTACAAGCCTCTTGGCAAGGAGTGTCACCCCAGCTTGTCATCCCTGGTGCCATCTCAATTACCTACAAGGAACAGAACGGAGGAACATCAGTCTTCCCCCATTTGTCACCAAGAAACAGCTGTGCCTGGGCTGTGTGCAGAGAGCAGGGCTCTTTGTCTGCTGTACCACCCAGTCTGTGCTGTAGGGCGTTTGAAACAGAAGTGTGCTCCTCTTCTGATGGCATTCCTGATGAGCCAGTGGAGACACAAACTGTTGATGGATCCTTAAAACCATTCCCTTTTATTAAAGAGCAGCCAGACATGCTGTGGGATTGAAAGATTTGGAAAACTGATGTTAATATGTTAGAATTTGGTATAAAATTATGAGCACTGTCTGTGACCCATGAAACAATGTGGTAAGTTTAAGGTATTGCAATATGTCACATGCTTTTAAAAAGTATTAAATAATGGCTTATACAATATATTAATGAAACAAGCTGCTACCTTAGTAACACAGATTTGTGGAGATGAATTTTTAAAGTAAATTGTTTTTTACTCACAGACCTTAGAATGTTGTTAATACTGGCAGTCACGTTTAAATGCTGTAGTATAAGGTCTCAGAAAGGTCTGTGACTTATAGTAATATGGTCTTATGGAAAAAGAGTGAGGGAGCATGGAATTAAAAGCTTTAACATAATTCAAGAGTATGCTGAATCAATACTCTCTTGCAGTATTTATTGTTCCAGTGTTATATTTAAGGGGTTTTTTCTGTGCGTGGTTTTGCTTCTCCAACTGATGATACTCCTGCTGTCCACAGGCAGTCTAGCTTGTTACCAAAATGTGCCTGTTTATAATAGCTTTCATGCCAAATGAAAAAGTAGGAGGAAGAAAGGAAGGGTGGAATTTGGGCTTTAAAATGTCTTTCTCATGAATTATTCATATTATTTATTTCACAAGATCAAATGCTGGTTTTGAAAAATAGTATGACAGGGAGTGCTCAAGAGATTTCAGAGGTTGAATATGAGCAACAAACCTTTTCTAGGAGAGAAGAAACAATAAAACCTTCTCCAAACCTCAAACAGAAAGTTTGCCTAAGAAATATCAAAGATCAGTGTTGTGGGACTGTAAAATGCAGACCTGAATCTATCATTTTATTTTTACAGCGAGGTGTCGTCAAGCTCTTCTCTGATCCAAGACTAAACAGCAATTTTCAAAATGTGGTGGCAGAACACAGATCACCTTCATTTTTAGAACAACATAGCTTGGAATGAGCCGCTGCATGTATTAACCTCTGTAAAAACAGTGAATTTCAGCTTCTTGAACAGCACTTTATTCTCTTTGGCTAATTACATCTGTTATGTGAATGGTGAAGCTCTTTATTTAACCCAGTGAGCAGCAAAGGGTGTCTATGGAATGCCAGTCTCACCCTCCTCTCTTTGTAACCACTGAAAGGGCAGCAGTGGACATCTTCCTGAGTGTCACTGGATGTGTGTTGAGGAATGCCCCCTGGCAGAGAAGCTGAGGATGTTCCTAGCCCTGCTTCACTGTGGGGCTGGGAAAGGTGGGCTTGGCATGAGACCCTCTGGTAGCCTCTCCTGCGTCTGCTGGGGCCAGCAGAGTTCCACTGACCTGAGTAGCCCCAGGATCACAGAATCACAGAATCAGCAAGGTTGGAAAAGACCTTGGAGATCATCAAGTCCAACCTGTGCCCTGATACCACCTTGTGTCCCCTGCGCCTCCTCTTCTCTTCTTCTTCTTCCAAGTTGGAAGAGACCTTCAAGTTCATCGAGTCCAACCTCTGTCCCAACATCTCAATTAAACTAAACCATGGCACCAAGTGCCACATCCAATCTCTTTTTAAATACGTCCAGGGATGGTGATTCCACCACCTCCCTGGGTAGACCATTCCAATATTTTATCACTCTTTCTGGAAAAAATTTTCTCCTAATATCCAACCTATATTTCTCTTGGTGCAACTTAAGACTGTGTCCTCTTGTTCTATCAGGATGTTCTAAGGATGATCCACCTTTACCAGTGGATCCTGGCTCTGCAGTGTCACTGAAGTGCAATGTGCTGGAAGAACAAATAACAGGTTTTTCCACTTGGTACCATGGAGAGATGATGTGGGCTTGGAAAATCCTTTGTACTCTCTAATGCCTTCTTCTCTCCTCTTTCCTTGCTTACTCTGCATATAAATTAAGAGCAACTGGGGTTGCACCAGCTGCCTAATTTATTCAGATATTCAGATTTGTATTTAATGTCATCTCCTTGTCAGCCATGGTAGACTCTGGTTCAGACCCACGGTTTTTGCTGCTGCAGCAACCCTCACAGGCACAGAAGCTGGAAAACAAGTAGGATGTAATTCAAGAGCTCTTTACATCTATGTAACCACGGATACCTAAGTGAAGCATATGACCAGTGTTTACAAAGTAAAGTGCGCTGTTTCCAGAAATGGGAAGCACAAGCTGTGAATTCTCCCTGGGACATATGTGCAGGAGATAAAAAGTAAAAGTAATGCTCTTCCACCTTTATGAAACAGTGGTCTGTAGTAAGTTCTACTTTCAGTTGTGACTATAGTAGAGGTGGATGGCTGTGGGTTTGTGACTTCGATGGCCATGGTAGAATTCGATGGCCCAAATTCATGTTTAAAGTCAGATGTGAGGGGGGCAACAAATTGCTGACAGAAGCCTGTCTTCATAGAGAATACTGTATCAGGTAATGAGTTAATTGGTTTAAAAATACTGTAATATTGGTGCAAAATGTCCCAGGCTTCTTTATTGTAAGTGCAAATAGTAAACTCTCCCACAAAAATGTGATTTTTAAAGCAAAACTTCAAGAGTATGTATCATGCCTTTTATCTTTTATTTGTATTTTGTCTCCTTATCAATGTTATATTTTAACGAAATAAGGCACATACGTAAGGCAGTTTCCTGAAGTTGTCTTTCATTTAGCATTAATATGTTGAGAATTTTTTCTTCTCAGACACAATGAGGAGTTCTAGGTCTCCACTGGCATCTGTTTCTGCACTGCTTCAGAGTACACGTACTCTACTTCAGTTTCTACTTCCTAGGTTAATGTCTTATTCATTCATTCATTCATTCATTCCTTCATTCATTCATTCATTCATTTTAACATTCAGTTTCAAGACAAGTTTAGAAATTCTGCACAGCTAACACTATAAAATGTCTCAGCAATAAGTAAAGATGTACAAATAAAAAAGCCCAGGTCTCTCAAGAAAAAGTCACAATAAGCAACTCTCATTTTCCTGATGCTTTCCCAAAGAGCCATTGGTATCATCATGACCTGTCGGCTTTTTTCTAGAACTGGAAAACCATACTATGGGGGCAGGGAAGAAATAAAATATACATTTCTCAGGAAGAAGATGTTCTTCAAACTGCACTAAACATTAAAGTGTTTTGCTTTGCAATAAGCTTAAAATAATTTCTATGTGTTTATTGCTAAACCACTGGGAAGACTTTCATTTTGCAGTGCTGAAAAACAGATAATCTGTTTCAGGTTGATGTGTATGTAAAAGCCTGTAGGGAAAATTTTTATGAAATTGAAGATTGCCCACAATTTTTCCAGAGTTGGAATAAAAACAAGACAACAAAAAGCAGTCCTTAAAAATTCCAATACTTCAGTAAGTTACTGATTTCTTAAAGTACATGTGATAGTTTCTTCATATTTCATTGTAAGTCCCTTGAGGTAAGGTCAGCAGAGGCAGATATGATGGGTGCTCTAATACTGGGGACTTGAGGGCTGTTCTTGCTTTGATGGCACATCCCTTATTTCCTTGCTCACGTTCACAACTTCCTATGGCGTGTTCTCCTCTGTATCTGATTCGATACGGAAACGCCTATCAGCAACAGCCACCAAAGCCAGCCGCTTCGGGACATTTGTTCAAAGCTGGAACTGCAGCAGCTGGAAGGCCAGTGCTGGCAGTATCTGCAGGACATGATTCATTCATCTGGTCCACTCCTGGTCCACTCCTGGGCACGCTATTTTACAATCTGCTTAATGTACACCTAAGTAGGCTGTGGTCTGAGAAGGAGGAAAAAGATGAGGCATTGTTGGACAGTTTCTCTTCATTACAATCATGATATTACCTTAAAAAAAAAAATTAAACTAAGGCACCAGGAAACAGAAATTCCCCTTTTCCTCTAGAGCCCAGCCACAGACTTGTTTCAAAGCCTGAGGGAGCAAGACACTGTCCTTTACTAGCCTTTTAGAAAGTCCCCCTGTTTGGTCAAATTTAAACAGCCTGTGGTCAGTAGCTCTCTTTGATTTGGAATTACACTGGGAATTTGGGAGCTCCCTGCCAGCTTATTGCACTAGGGGAGGTGAGAAGGCACATGTGCACACATGCCTGCAAACCCATGCACAGAGGTGAGGCCTTTTTGTACAAAATCTCTCTGCCATACAAACATGGAAAGATGAAGAAGGCATTTCCCTCACAGCTGGTCTCTGTTAATCTGTGCCATGTAGCCAGTCCAGCACTGTGTAATGGGTGGCTACTGCTGCTTAAGGGAAAAGGGAAAAGGGAAACTCCCCAAAATAAAGAGAGCTATGAATCTGGTGGAAAAACTGACCATGAGGAGCAGCCAGCATTTGATCCTTGCTGCTGCAACAGGCTTATTTGCTGGCAAAGCGAGTAACCATCCTGCTGATAAACCTTTCCCACATTACTTTTGTTTCTGTCAGTTCTGTTTCTGTGGCCAGGAAGTCAGCTTGGCATCTTTATATTTGTTTTTTAGTGATGATTTCAGTTTTGCAGTTACACCCACCAACCTGAAACCCATGATGTAAGGCACTATTTAGGGGCTTTAGCCTGTACATAGCAGTGTGGGAAATCTGCAGTACAAGTATGTTCGTCTGCAGTACTTACTTTTAGCAGGTAATTGATTCGGGTTTCAATAAGGAGCAGCCCTTTGACAATTCTATTTTCTTTCCTTTTTTAAGCTAGTGTTACAGGACAGCTGCAATATGCCTAATTTATAGCATGCCACCATGAATATTATCATAATGATTGTTTGTTTAGATTCTTTTTGTCCTGGGTCTGACTTATTTTGTAGGCAGCTTATATTTTATTAATTTAAACCAACACCACAAAAAACACCTGTCTAAGTTTCAACTCAACCTTTGTATGAAAAGGGGCTTAAATTTTATAACCCAGAAGTCAAATTAAACCTCATGGAAAGAAACTCAGTAGTCAAATCTCAAGATTTTATATAAATAAATCTTACTTATTAAAATATAATTTTTGAATGCCTGAGGTTAACAAACTGGAGAGCCCCGAAGCCAAGGCTTGTGGATACAACTGCTGCATTTCAGTGTGTGAGGGACATTCTCCCATCCAAACGTGGCTGGATTCCCCCGGAAGCGCCCGTGGTGAGGGCGAAGAAGGAAACCTGTGTGGTCAGATGTAAGGGGGGAGGAATGGGGTGGAGATGAAGTTTGGCTCAGAGCTCCTGCATGATTCCCCGTTGCTGTGGAAACGACGGCCTTTGCAGCGCCTATCACATCCTATACATCCCTGGGAGCCATCGCTGCTCTTGTGTGCCATGAGGAGGAGCCTCACACGACGCCGATCAATTGGGGGCCTGTGCTGCGAGGGGAAACGAAGACAGTAACTTCAACTATGTGCTGGAAAAGAAGTAATGAATCCCCCTTTCATGCAGGGACATATGCACGTACATCCAAATGCCATGCTGTGCTTCTTAGGGATACGAAAAGGGAAGAATTATAAAAATGGAGCTGAGCTTTTATGTTCATTTGCTCACAACCTTTCCTATGTCTTCCTTATCCTCATGAGTGAGCCAATAAGTCTATAACATCCCCCCTCCCTTCATCCATTGCCTCGTGAATAAGATCATATTATATACGATTATTTCTTAAACTAACAAGGCTCAAGCTGAGAGAAGTAGATGCTTCCAGTCAGAGCACATTTCCTTCTGCTGTTTGCAGTTTGTTTGTAGGAGCAACTGTCTGATTGTTACCCAGGCAACCAATGCAGGCCTGAATTTGATTAGATATAGTTTCACAGATGTGGGCAGCGTTTCAAGCATTGTTTGGTGTTTTTGTCAAAAAGAAAATTCAGTTTGTTAACTTTTAAGAGCTTTTGTTTGAAGGACAGAGAGGAAAATGTCAAGGATCTTATAATCATTCTTCGATGGGGTTATCTCAGCTTGTTAGTTGCTATTTGTGTTTGGTAGATGGTTATTCATTCCAAATAAAGGCAAAAAATGTGGAAAAAAATCCAATATTGACAGCAGGGAGATGTGTAAAAGTACACAAATTTTTATTGTCTCCACTGAAGCAGGTTAAATTATTATCATCCCTCTAGAAGAGAACATCTTTAAAATGTGAAGACTCTTTGGTCATATAATAATAAGAGTACCAGGAACATATTTTGATGCTTAGTTATGCACGGCCTGTCTTGTGAAGAGGCAGCTTGGTATTTTAACCGATGGCAATGTTGTGCTCAGTGTGTTTATTTCTCCAGTGGAACTTGCAGATGTAAACATCAGTTGAATGTGCAGCTAGAGGACAATGGTTTGACATTCTGCATGAGCTCTCTTGGTGAGCCAAGCTCACTTTCTTCTCCTGATACAAAAGCAGAAGGGGGAAGTAAACTTTGTGGATAAAATAAATGAAAATTATTCCCCCTAAAGCTGAGCATTTCAAATTTCAGAGTGCAATCCAGTCTTGCAAAGACATAAGCCTACATGGTGATGTTTGGTTCAGTTTCCAGGTTAAAAACTCAAGGGTAGTTGAGATTTTCTGTTCTGTTTCAAGCTAAACTCTAGAATAAACAGGATTAGCTGTTTAACTGTGATCACTTGTTTGGGAATGCAATGACCTGCAGCCTGGGAGCTGGAAACAAGTCTTCCCTCACTGCAGATTCAGTAACCTTGAGAGTTTTATGCACTCTACTGCAAATGCACATCAGAATTACTTCTCTTGAGCAAACAAACTCTTCTTTTATGACCCCGTTCTTGAAAATGGATGATTTGGCTGCCAGTGCACTATCATTCATACCTGGTCTGTGGTTTTATAAGACTGTAACCTTCTTCTGGGAACATTTAGTCTGGCTTTTTAAGGAAACAACTTGTGATGACACTGTCCATCTGTGAGTCACTTCCTAGCAGCTTTTGATATTTTTTTAGCAAACTCCAACCAAATTTGCAAATATCCACTAATTTGATAGCACAGAGAGATCTGGAAGGTGCTAAGTTCCTACATATTCTGTTAAAATTGACAGCTGGGTACATGGGAAGAGCCTTTAGTGAGAGATAAACAGGGAGTACTCCCTTGCTCTCAGCTGAGTTTATAGCAGCCGTATAACCAACTGCCTTTCAGCCAACTCCTCGCTTGCACAGCACAGGGCAGAGCCATCAGCCTGACAGGATGGCTGCTCTGGGATAGATGGTAGCAGGGGAAGGGCCTGGGGACCAGAGGGAGCTGCTGGGGGGGAGGAGAATAATAGCAGGGGAACTGGGAATGTGCAGGGCAGAACCACTGCGACAGAGCTGCGGGGAAATGGGAATTATCGAGGGAGATGGGATGGGGGTGGTAACAGGACAGGAGTTATCTGGAAGGCAGACTTTACACTGTTCATGAGTCAGTTTGCTCTGCCACATCACTCAGCTGTGATTTGATCCTGATAGTCTGTAGTGCAAATGAAAGAAGCCATTACACATCAAAACTTCGTTAATGGAAAGACTCCTGCCGAGTTGAATGGCTGTTGGATTGGGATCGTGTTTGGCAAAAACAAGTAATAAGGGATCAAAAACAAGAAGGAGTAATTGAGAGTAATTAAAAATCCATAACAAGAAGGCTAGATTTGTAGTGTAGCTTAACCATCTCGATTGCTGGTCATTTAAAAGTGCAGCCAGAGAGCAAAAGATTCTTGCAGAGTGAGGTGAGATTTTGATGAAAGGGTTGGGAGAGAAGCTGAATAATATAGTTCAAAAACTGTAATGCTTCTTTTGTGGGTTGCTGAAAATCACATGGCTACTTACAGCTATTTGCTCTAATAAAATTATCTCTTTTTCTAAACATCATCAATAGAGGCTTTGATTTTCTGCAGATGTATTTCTCACTGTTGTGAACTCAGAAAGTGAGAATGAATTCTATCTTCCCAGCTGATTGCCAATAAGTGTTAATCCTTTGTGCTTTGTAATCAGATGGTATTGTTTCTGCATTTCAAATTCATTCGTTGTGAGACAATTACTAGGAATGCACACTTTTTGGGTGTGCAAAAAAAAAAATTCTGTTTTTTTCCATGTATAATTGGGAAATTTGTGTGTTCCTATTTCCATATTGATCTTTTCTTTGGCAAGTTTATATCTGCACAAAAAAGAGACATTTTTCAGTGCAAGTTTTTCAAAATCCTCTTTCCATGTTTGTTAAGAAGGGCAAATACTGAAACCTCTACTCCAGACAGTTACCCAGCATCTCAAGCCCACTCACTTTGTTGCTTTCCATTTGCTCAGTAGTGGGTACCAGTTCTGGCTGTTTGACACTTCTTTACCCTTTTAAAATAGAACATGTTATTAGAAATGAAGAGAGAGAAGAGGAATTGACATAATTCAATACAATTTCATCACCTAATAAATGGAATGGGAATAGATTTTGCTTTCTCATTTGAATTCCAGGTACTAAATCCTCTGCATACGAAGGCAATTATTTTGGTTTAAATATTCACATATGCCAAGAAATACAACACACTCACAGCACACACGCCCTGAGTTGTATAAATGCAAGAACAGAAATGGATCGATATTTTGGTTTTTAATTTTCCTCATCCTCTAGACTGTCAGTGCATGACCATAGGAGACAAAAGCCCCTCTGTGTGGATGGGTGCACTTTATGCAATGTGACTATTAGGTTTGAATTCACAGGAGTGGACCCAGACAAAGAATGTTGAGCCACATGCTAGTGATGGTTTATGTCCCCTACGAAATGAACAAAGCAGCCCTGTCAGGGCTGTAGATCTGGTACGTGCTAATCACACTGGGCAACAGATCAGATTGTTGTAAATATAAGATACTTGGTCAAAAGCTTTCCAGTCCTTATAAATTTTCAAGCCACATTCGGGGAAGCTGTATTTTTCTTGTGCATTAAATTCTCCTCAGGGAAGAAATTACAACTCATACTCTTTAACAGTAGCAATACTGAGACCGGTTTACATGGCACCTTTTTAATAGGAATAATTTTAATACTTGCTTGGCACAAAATCAAATGCAGATGTGGAAATATTAAAGTACTAGAGACTAAAACAGCTGGAAGTTGGAAGCTGTGCCTGGACTGGTTCAGATGCTGAGGCTGTGATATGATTTCATGGGAATGAGAGCTCACTAGCATCTTGTATTTAAGTAGTCACAGAAATTATCCAGTATTTAGCCCTCAGCATAAACTTTTACACCCTCAGCTCTCCCCAGCTCACCCCAGTGTCCTGAGCAGAGGCAATGCCACAGCTGCAGTCTGGCAACTCTGCACAGGTTCAGCAGCTCTGTGAAATCCTTGGTGTTGCTTGAATGGGAAACTCTTCATCATAAAATCATAAAAATGCTGCACTATAACTTGAACATGGTTTACTGTTGTCACCAGTAAATTTATTTTTGCTTGTGTAACAGCTGGTGTAACAGCTCTGTTAGAATGCAAAAGCAAAATATCAGTGTAAGGGTAACAGGATACTGATGGTGGCCATCAAGAAATTTTCTGCTTCTGACTTTAAAAAAAAAAAAAAAAAAAAAAAGGCAATAACCAAAATCAAACAATAAGAGATTTAAAGTGGAAGGGAGTAAATTCTATACCAAACCCCAGAAGAATTCAAGATGCTATGCAAATATGTTGCATTCTGAAAGAAAAAAAAAAACCGAAAACACAAAATTAACTGCTGCTTTGATAATGGTTAATTAGTTTTTCACCAGCTAAAAGTACCCACAAAGAACTGATATAGAGCCAAAATGTTTATCTGGATGTACCCCCATTATTTACACTGTTGTATTCACATTGCTGCATTAAGATGAGGCTGTGTTACCTCAGAGCACAGAGAAATGGCTCAGGCTTTCTGAAAGAAGACAAACAGGAGGATGTACTTGTACTATGTATGTACTTGGTACTTTTTCTCTTTTCTTTTTCCTGCTTGTTTGCCAGTAGAGCTTTCTTACAGGCAAAAACAGTTTTTCATCTAGCATCAAATTTTTAAGAGAACTTGGGTCTCACCGGGGACCCAGAGAGCTCAGCATCAGTTTGTCCACTTTTCAAAGAGCTGTGTGGATCTGCACTGAGACTCCAGTCCTCAAAGTGCTTTAAGTACTTGCAAATATCAAGCAGATATCTTTAAAGATACTGGCAGCACACCTTTGAAAACAGGGCTGTATTATCTGATTATTGCAGTTATTATTAATCTAGTGTGTTATAGCAACCTGAAGACCCATGGATATCAGTTTTCTCTTGCATGGGCAGGTCTGCCCAGTGAGCCCTCGTAGATGTGCAGTGCCCTGTAATGGTAATGCCACCTGCAGTGGCACCAGGCAGCCCAGCCCAGGAGCTCCGTCCCTGGCAGCTGGGCACCACTTCTGCCACCGAGCTGTTGCAAGGGGTTGGGTTCTGGGACAGCGGTGGGCTGTGCAAACAGCAGGGGAGGTCTCCTCCTCTCTTAGCCCCTGATCGAAGCCTGGGCGCGAGGTGGGACTGGCTCTGCTGATGCCAGACTCCTGTGCTCACCTGGGATCTCTGAGACTGCATTACCTGCCTGCTGCCACACCCCCTGCTTTGGGATTCGCCTGTATGGGAAACACCAATTTACTACAGTAAAAATAAACCAAGCGTCACAGTGCCAACGGCTCTCCTACTAGATGACATAGTGTTTGTAGATGACATGGCGTTTGGGCACCGTAATATCTAGACTGATAACTATATTAATACACCGGCACGCTGGCCGGGCTGAGAGGGCAGCAGCTTGTCCAGGAGTGCCCAACACAAAGGGAGAACACCCCGTGGCACCTCGGTGCCTCGCTAGCCAGCCTCCCAGCCCGGGCGGTGGAGGGCACGGAGCCCAGCGTGCCTGGGGCTTACGGATAGCCCAGGTGTGACCAGAAACAAATGAGCAGAGGAGGCTCCTTTGGCCGGTGTTCCAAGGGTTTATTGTAGGAGCTCCCTCGAAGGGGACCAGAAGCAAAGAGAGCGAGATAAGAAACTGAGTGGGCTTAAAAGGGATACAGGGAAGGGGGCGGGGATGACACAGCAGGGACCTAGAGGAAAAGGAGAAAGGTGGGGAAGGTCTGGTTACCTTTCCTTAGGAGATACAAGGGGTGTCTGTCCACTGTCAGTCAGACAGACCGAGCCCACCTCAGATCCCAGGAATTCAAAGGCAGAAGCCATCCTCACAGGGGGGGGGTTTACTCTTTGGAACCAGCCCACCAAGCCTCTTTTTCTGGGCTCTGTGGCCCCCTGGTTATTCTTGTGGTTGGTTCATTCACCACAACAGATAACAAGGCTGTACCACCCAGAAGAGCAGTAAATGCTGCTTTAGGTTATAGAAAGGACAGTTTCTGACTCATTGAAAGAAAAAATAAAAAAAGCACAGTTAAGATGCTCTTAGTGGAGCAGAGACCGTCTCCCAGAAAGTCACAGTGAGCAGTCATTCAGGTGTATTGTGCTTGGGGCTTTTTCGAAAAGGTAAAACTATTTCAACCATGAAAGTTTAAGGTTTTAAACCCTGTTATGTATTTTTCCTCATTTATGTATTAAACTCAATCCTAGCAGATGACGCTTTGGATTCTGTGATAAACTGGAAATGCTAAGCATTTCTGAAAGGACTAAATTATATATTGCTTCAGGATGGCTGATATCAAGAGCCCATCCCGCTTCTGAACTAAGATTTTTTCATCTATCTGCTGCTTCACTGAAGCCTCAACATATTGTCTTCCCTCCAATGCATTGCGTTTCTAATTTGATTGGGGGAAAAAACCTAATGACAGAAGAACTCCAAACCATCTGATTCGATAGAACTTCAAGTTGTTTATTTTAATTATAAAAAATTTACTGCTCGGCAGTGCCCACAGGAAGGAATTTTTTATAGCTTTGAATTAAGAAATCTTAAGTGCTTTAATTTGTGATAGCAAAACTACTTGAGTGACTTTCTTTGCTTCTACTCCAAACACAGATCTGTATCACACCTCTCATTTTCAATTTATTCAGCACTGTAAGTATTGTGATGCATGGATTAAATTGCTCTGAGGTTTGTATGTGTCTAACCATTTCCTCTTATAATAAATTCACTAGATATTCACTTGCAGGGATATTAATATGGTTTTTGCTGAGAGAAGAAGTAACTCTGGGAATCAGCCATGACTATGTGTCAGAAAGTGAAACATAAAGCAATGAATTCTATGATTTAGGCATAAATGTATTTGGTAGTATGAGAAAAACAGGATTGCTCTGTGTTAGTGGAAAGTCAGGGGATTCCTTTAGCAGTGCTGGTGCTGTGAATGGCAATATAAGAGAAAAATGCACATCTGCACACATTTCTTAGATTGTTGGTGTCAGTGGAGTCACGTTCTCTTTCAGTAGCTATAAATCTTACCTAATTCATGTGATTATTTTTTTTCCAGCTGCCACCCAGTTTTATCATTCCTCTCTCAGATGCCTATTTTTATTCCTTTGCCTCTTATTATTGAAAAGCTCTTCAAAACTTACCAAAAAAAAAAAAGAAAAAGAAGTAAATCCTGGATGCAGTAGATAAATGACATGGAAGGGAAAGTGATAAGTTTATAAAGCATGGATGATGGAAGTTGGTTTCATTTTTGGTGCAGGGAAAGAGAAGGTGGAAGAAAGTCTAAAAGTTCATTTGGTCATCATTTAGTTTGATGTGGTCCATCTAATGATCATTGGATGCTAAATAGTTCAGCAAAATAGGGGTTCTGTAGGAAATTATTCTACATAGTAGAAGTTTAAGGGAAGGCAGGTTAATGCCCTCAGGCTGCAACTTGTCTCTGTTTTAGTAGTGTTATCTCCAAATGTTGTTGCCTGTTCCTGTTTGTTGTGGTTTTTAACTTTCTTTTCCACAGAGGAAAGCACATTGCATATTTATTGCTTTACTCTCCCACCTCCTGAATAGAGAAATCAAGTAAGCCTTTTGTTATGGCTGCAGGCTACCATTTGCAAACTGCTGGTTATCACAGTCTATTGTAACCTCAAGATACCTAGAGGAGTTTCAATGGAATTTTGTTTTAAGCCTTTAAATGCAGGTGTTGCTGAGAAACTTCTTAATGACTCTACTATAAAGATACAGGTGTGAAAACACAGTTAGTTTTTTTATATCTAGCACTGCTTAGACCAGAGCACACAAGCAGCAACTGCGATTAGAGAGCAATTTTCGTTCTTTCTAAAGCCATGCAGTAAAGGTCATCTATTTCCCAAAGAGCTTGCAGTCAGAACAGGGGACTCAGTGTGTGAGAAAGGGAGGGTTATTATCTGCATTTGCTGAGGCCCTGTGATCTAGGCCACGAGACCCAAATTGATCTCAATAACTGAAAAATATATATGAAAAAACCAGTTTCTTTGGAGACACCTTTTGATGTAGTCACATACTGTTCTTATCCTGTCTTCCTTTAGCCTGCTTTTGATGAATATTTATAACAGAGTGTAGGGTGGCCACAGGAAAGAAAGGAGGTGAATCTTTATGATGTAGTTCCAGGCACAGCAAGATGCAGAACAGAGCTGTTACCCATCCATCAGAGCTCACAATGATCCCCCCTCCTGCTCGTGGACCTGGTAATTTTTGTAATGAGCAGCATATGTTGGTGTGGTGAGGAGACAAAGTTTATTGTATTGAGATTGATGCAAGTATGTGATGGGGCCTATAAAAATGTGACGTGTTTCTGGCTGCTAGAGGCCCAAAGGAAGAAGGGAATGAGGTCTGCATGGCTTTTGGTTGTTTCTAAAGAAATCTGCTTGCAAATGGCAGTGGGTGTTTAATTTAAGAAGACAAGTGCACTTGCAGTCAGCTTTCCTGGAAGATACTTGTCAGGGCCTGAAAGATGCTTCCAAAAGTAGAAGGAAACTCTCTGGAATCTAAAAAAAATTGTGATGTACTGCAGCAAACCTGGAATGAAGGGTTTATTTTAAAAAATAACAGCTGGTTGAGCAGTCAAAATACAACATAATGAGATATCTATCAAATTCCCAGCTTCTTTTAGGGACTTCTCAGTTCTCCTTCATTAGTTACCAACTGCAATTTCCACTCAATTCTTAGAGTAAAATTTATGAACTATGAGAGCAGAATAGAAAAATGCTATTTCTGCTGGTTGTAAGATACAGCTGATACAGAGCCTCAGGTAGGCAAAGCTTCTGGTTTGCTCATGCAATTAAAGAAAGTGGTGTCCCAGAGTTTCATTTCAAAATGGATTGGCTTGGAAGAGACCTTAAAGATCACCTTGTTCCACCATCTCTGCCAAGGGCAGGGACACCTTCACTGGAACAGGTTTTCCAAGCCCCATCCAGCCTGGCCCTGGACACTTCCGAGGGTATCCACAGCTTCTCTGGGCCACCTGTGCCAAGGCCTCTCCACCCTCACAGTAAAGAATTTCCAATCTAATCTAGTCACATCAAATACAGGGAAATGAATCTCTGCAGTGCTCTCGTGGAAGTCAGAACCAGATCCGCTTTGATTCATTTCCCATTTCCCATTTCCCTTACAGCCTCAGGGCAGCTGCAGATACAGGTGGGTAGATGAGATCTGCCCAGAGAAGGGAATGCTTTTGCTGTGCCCGAGCTGCCTGCTGAAAGCTCCAGTTTGGGACTTGCCACGGCTGTTGCTAAAAAATGAATTATTCCAAAGGCTGAGCATCCTGAAGGAGTCATCACCTTCTCTGTCACTTGTTCTGGCTTTGTTAGTAAACACTTCTCACCTGTGACAGTCGCTGATAAATCTCAGACAGGAGTTTCTGATCTATTGTAAACAGCTTTCAGTTGCTCCCCTGAGGGAGGTGTTTTTCAGAATTTGGCATGTCTTATTGCTCACATGGCAGCATTAGCAGTATGGTGCTTTTCCAGTGTCCTTAGTGCACTCGTCAGGAATGTTAACAAGATAGTGGGATGGTTCCCTGCCCTTCTTGCTCCTCTACCTGGTGTCAAGGATAGTCACACTAGTGCCAAAGCCTTCACATTCAGAGAGTTTCATTTGTAATATCCACAGCTACAGCATTGCCAACAGGCCAACTTCCATCCTAAGAGACTCCTTTAGAATACCCACTGTACTCAGTGCAATTGCATTTCCTTTCTGTCTAAAAAGACTAGACTAAACTGTCTAGTTTCTGTAGTAAGCTGATTTATGGTGACCTTCTGGTAGGATATTGAAGACAGGTACCACCACAAGCTCTTTTTATGCAGTGTTTAAACCTCCCACATCCCATACAGTCCCATTCTGTTCTCTGCCTGGGTTCTTGCTAAGCCTCAGTGAAGGCAACAAGAATAGGCACAAGTTTAAAGTTGGGTCTGAGCTTCAGTGCCTTGCTGGACTGACAAAAATTGTGACAAAAACAGAGAATGAAAATTAAATTTTATATTTATACAAATTAGTGAAAATTTTGCTGGGTTCCAAAGTTCTCCCATCATATTTTCTCTCAAAAGACATGCAAATCCACAGTGATGTTTGTATTTTAAAAGACTCATTGCCACTTATAGATGTACAAATGCAATGCAGTAGTTTTCTTCATGTTTAAGACCCCAGAAGTGGGGAAGGTGAAAAGGAAATATGAATACCTGTAGCTATAATCACTGTGTGTAAGAGGGGTTGTTGTCTAGCTGGAGACAAGGTTTCAGAAATGCAAGATATATATTAATGAGTACTGTGCTCGTGAAAGGTGCTAGATTAACCTTCCCTAAGAGGAGAATCTTCAATATACTCATTGGAAAAGTGCTTCATTAGCAGCAGTGTTGGTATTGCTGTGTCAGGAGCTCTCTGTCCCAGCTGGGACAAATGGCAAAACCTGGAGTGTCTGCCTGCCTTGACATGTGAGGAGAGATCCCCTGAAATCAGCGGGCTTGATTCTTTATTCAGCAGGTGTCTAACGAGGTTGGCTGAACCCTCGGTTTGTAGAAACATTGGTTTGGAATGAAAGACTGCTAGACCTGTCCCCTAGACCTGTCCATCAGGTCATGCTTAGGAAGGTGCCTACAGAAAATGCANGTCCCCTAGACCTGTCCATCAGGTAGTGCCTACGGAAAATGCGTGGGAGATGGTCAGAGGTTACAATTAGGCAGCCAGCACCTCTTTTCAGATTAAGCAACTTTTGGATGACCCCATCTTTTAAACCGGCTTAGGCCAGTTTCAAAGTAAAACCTGGAAGGTGAGAAAGTCTGATTCTGGAAATCTTCTCTTCAGCATTGCTGGTGGAGTCCATCAGCTGGGCAGGAACATTTGGTACCTGTAACTACAACAGGACTGTCAGAAGTTTCCAGTGTTACATAAAAGTCATCGGTTTTGTGTGTTTCTGTGAGAAAGAATTGCCCAGGGCTGTGTAGAGAAAATAGGTGTTGGTAAAACACAATGTTCTGTGCAAAAGGGTGTTGCTCATTAGCTGGTGGAAACTGTTGTGTTTACAGATATCAGTGAACCTGTGCTGATTTACTCCAGCTCACGCAAGCCTTTGCCAGAGGAGAAACAGGCATGGCAAATTGAGTATAAAGTTAAAGAAGTGATATTAGAAATTAGCTCTTAGAACTTGATATGGACTGTAATCACTGGGTGTAGTTTAAGTGGTATTTTCATTCTTGATGCCTACTTTTGCAATATCAATTACTTCCCAAAAGCAATCATTCCAAGGCAAGTTTAATCTTCATTAAGAAAGGTTTTTCCGCAGAATATTTTATTTTTTTATATCATCTGATGCATTATCTATTTCTATTAATAGCCATGAAAGTGAGAAATCATAACATTTCAACTTTAAATTTATTACCTGTAAAATTAGAGATCTACAGCAGTGAAATGTAAAAAAATCATTGAACAAGCTTCAGATATACACTTAAAGTGAAAAAAAACAATAGTAAGTCATTAAACATGAAGCAAAATATGGAAATACATCAGCAAAACAGAATTCACAAGTCTGAATAAAACATATAGACTACTGCCGAAATGTTTTTAAGAAGTATTTCTGATAAATAAAAGAACAGTATAACCACAATTAATTGTAATTCATGCTTCCATTACATTTTTATTGTTGGGGAATTGCATATTATTCAAAGGTAGCAGAAAAATTTATAAATGTTCTTGAATAATATATTTTCAGTATAATCCTTTAATGTGAAGAAAAATAAAATTAAACACAGTTACTTCTAGATATATATGCTTCATATTTACCAGATGGAAACCAAAAACTACTGACAGACAAAATCAGGCAACTCCAAACTCGTTATGCACAAGTATGAGAACATATTTGGATCCCTGTGGATAGCACCATTATGTGATTGAAGTCAGGCATTCTCCTCTGGATGTAGCTATTAAAACATTGGAAGTCACCTCCAGCTGCACTTTCTTTGGCCAGCAATTATGGTTCCACACTTGAAATACCCGACAGGACTGTGTCCCTGGAGCTCTTTGCTTTCTCTTCTAAGTGGCCTAAATTAGGCCAAAGTCACCTCCAGGGCAGTCAGAGATAAGAGGGCTCTCTTAAATAAACAGAGCTTTTTTTGTTGGTTTTTTTGTTTTTGGTTTTTTTTCAGCACTGAGGTAATAACAAATACCTGGATGGTAATTACTTCAGTCATTCTAACTATGTATGCAAAATACTGTTTGATGATGCCTAAAGAACAGGAAAGTAAGTCTGGGGATTTATTTTCTGCAAATCCAAATTTTGGTTATTGTTCCATGCAAAACTCAATGACTACATGGATTAAAGTTTCAGTATTCAAAAGCCTGTTTCAAATTTTATTTTATATATAATATATGTTTTTGTCAACTAGTTAGACATGATGTACATGATTAAATAAATTAGCTGTATTTCAGAATCAAGGCTATTGGGTGATTCTGGTCATCTGTCAAAGCTAAGGAAACAGGTGGGCTCTGGCATCACTGCTGAGCAGGTGCTGTAAGCAGCAAATCCCCCAAACAGTGTTTTTATGTGGCACCATGAAGCCACAGATGTTCATTGCTTCCCTCCATTATATAACCCTTATAGCCTAATTTATTTTTAAAAATGAACTTGCAAATTTTTATGCCATGACATATTTATAAATAAATCAGAACAACACCTTAAACTAGAATTTTCAGGAAATCCTATCAGGTGATTTAACTGACATTGATTAAAAAAACCAAAAACCAAAAACATCAGTCTTAGAATGTATTTGCTGTTAAAATTCCCTGTAGTGTGTCTCTTGATTTTACCGAAACCTGGCATTCTTCACATTTATATGCTCAGTTTTTTGTTGTTCCTGTCACATCATTAGGACATTAGGACCATGTCTGCTTTGTGTTTCAGTTTGTCAGTAAATCCCCAGAAAGAGTGAAATAGTAGTAGTGGCATAATGAATTCTCTTTGCAGGTGAGGACTGTGATGTGTTTCCTGGCAAAGCCAAATTTAGTAAAATAATAAATGTCTGCATTTACAAACAAAACAATAAAAAGAAAACCCAACCCCCCCTCCATCCAGGTTTTCTGTCTGCAGCTATGATCACGATGTGGTTGTGATAGTGAGGCTGTGATTGTCACGCCTACAAGAGTGAATAGAGGTAGGGAGGATTTATCCCCCATTTAGCAGATGAGCTGTGGGAGGTCCAGGAGTGGGGGCTGCTCCCTTGCACTCTCCATGCCTCTGGTCTGTGCCTCTCTCCCAGGGCTGGCACCGCCTTCTCCTGCCTGGACAAGAGAGGACAGAATTTTTATTTGCCAGAACTTTAATAGCACCCTGCAGCAGCAAAGCAGAAGCAAGGCAAAGGGTATTTCTAAGACTGGTTTTGTCTCCTCTTGAGTTGGTTCTGAAACAGTACAGGTGGTGGGTTTGTTTGTTTGTTTGTTTGTTTGTTTTTCTTTGTTTGTTTGTGGTGGTGGTATTTTCCCTGTTTGTTTGGAGTGTATTTTATTACTGTTTCTATGAGTAGACATTGTATTTCAGCCAGGAAAAGGAGGACCAGTGTTCCTCTGATCTTTCTGTTGTCCCGTGATGTTTTTGTGGTTGGTTTTTTTCGTGATGCAGGGGTAGATGTTCCAGGGCTTACCTGCCAGATGCTGGCAAAGTTCCTACAGAAACACAGAAACCCTGCAAACACTGGCTCTCTGGGGGGAGAGAGAGCACTGCATCACGTCAAGGTAAAGCACATGAGCATCGTTCCAGCAGCAGGGTGAGATAACACTAACCCTGGCTTCTGTCACAGTAAATCACAGCACAGCAGAGAGAAACTGCCACAGGCAGGTGGCCCCTACCCCAGGATAAGTTATTACAAATGCTCAGACCTGGCTGTTTGTACAGCTGTAGCCACCAGACCCAACTGTCCTTGCCTTTGATTCAGCTGGGCTAGCCCAAGCCTCGTGCTGTGCTGTGAAACCTCGTGCAGACCCCACCACCACTCGATGTTTTACTTTGTATATGAGGGAGAAAAAATGTAAAGATCCAAACCTGAAGCATCCCTGTCCCATTGCTGAATGGGAATGCTGAGAAGTCTGGCAGAGTCCAAATTAACAGAGAGGATGGTTAATTAATCACCTTCTCCTATCTCATCCTTCTTAGGGCCTACTCTTAGGACAATGCCATCCAGGATCTCAAAAAGCACAGCAGTGCTGCTGTCTCATTCTCTAGGTGTACTTTTGACAAAATTCCTACGGCACACTGATCATTATTGCCCTTGACTAGAACAGAACCCATTGCATCAAAAAAGATAAAGTTCTCAAAATCTGCCCCTGGGCACTGCAAACAGCATTCCCATTTGTTTCAGAAGGAATTGCGTGTCTCTTTCCTTCAGTTCAAAAGGTTGTTGCAGAAAATTCAGTATGAATTTTCATTACTCATCAAATTAGAAAATATTGTCAATTGTGGAATTTGAGTTCAATTATAATATATTTATATTTACCTTGGCTGGAGTAATTTCATAGGCACAATTCTTTGTCTGCACAGAAATTGTCGCTTTTTTTTCTTCTGCAGCAGTAGATAGCATGCGCCACTACTTAATTCAAAATAGGTAATTAAGAATCTTGCCAATGATGCTTAACAGATTTATTGTGCTGACAAGACAACAGATTTGTCCCAGAGACATAGTGTGCAGTGTCTTGGCTGTTTGCCTGTTTGGGATCACCCAGAGATGTGCAGCACCCCCTTGGATTCATGTGGTTCATCTGTCAGGCAGAGCTCACCACCACTGCCTCTGCCAGTGCTGGCACTCAACACGTCACTGGCATCACCAGATGCCACGTGAGAGGCTATGACATGACAGCTCTGCATTGCTTCAATTATAATTACATTTTCCTCCAGAATCTGGAGGAATCAGAATCTGTTCTGTCACCGTATATTCAGAATATCCATGCTTGAAGGTATGAAGTCAACGTTTAGGAGCAATTGGGTGTCATTGTTTTGGGGTGTAGAACCCCATAAACTCCCCACTAGTAAAAAAAGTTCAACAATCATTCACCCAGCCTATTGCATTAAATGTTTTCGGGTAGGTTGAGGAAAGTTCATGACCGACTTTTTTCTGTATTTAGTTGTAGAACTATGTTCTCTAAATTTCTTGGTCTGAGAATAAAATCACAACAGGACGCCTGATACAAAGCAGGTGAGAGAATTTCCATCAGCTTCAGGAGAGTGTGGGGGAGGCCAAATTATTGTTCAGGTGTTTGCTTACTGTTTCATTTCTGATCAAATGTACTGGCCAAACTTAGGGAGATTAAGATCCTACATCACCAACAGCTTTAGTGGAATTTAACAAGTTTAGTGGTTCGGAGCTTTCACCTGATTGCAATGTACTGAACAACTAATGCTGCTAATAAATAAAACTTCAAATCAAGAGGGTTTCATAGTGTAAGTTTTGAAATTTTATCCAAACAAATGCTGGTCTCTAAATGTATTGTATATTCTACAAAAGAAAAGGTTGTTCACCTTAATTGTTTATGACTGACTGATTTATGGATTTGAGGTTGTGGTTCACTTTTGATTTTTTTCCATGTTTGCTGTTTTCCCTGATCTCAATTTAACAATCTCTTTAATATTGATCTGGATATGACAAGCAATGCAAATTTTTAATGTTCTGCATCACGTGGCATACTTCACTTATTGGGATTTACTGTCATGAATAATTTATAGCTATGTTCTTTAATTTGTTATTGATTGTTGTCATCTTTTAATAAAGAATGAAGTTCTCGGTTTTGCTGGATTGGCAGGTATGAGTAGGTGTGTTCTGTTCAACTGGTCATAGTACCAGACAGTGGTAGTTAAAAACTAACAAAGTCAAGAAAAACTGTCTTGAACTGACAACAAATCAGAAAAATAAATAGTCTTCCCTTTTACATAGAAATAACAATAATGATTCTTCTTAGATGTGTCCTGAATTCAGGACACTATTGAGAAAAGTTTAAAACCACAGGAAAAACTAAAAACATGTGATAGAATGTTTAGTCTTTTGCACTGTAGCAATCTCAAAACTGATTTCCTGATGATAATTATTTGTAGATGGAATAGCCTTTTAACAGGAACTTATTTCAAAATCAGGTGATGACATAGATTGCTTAGTAGAAGGATGTGCCTTGTTCAAATTACTGAAGGAATTTGTTACTCGTGTTCCTGACTTCTCTGCAAATGATAAAAAAACCCATCCAGACAAGGTCACTGCAAGCACGCTTTCCATCTGTCAGCTGGGGAAAAAATGGAATCAGTAGGGAATAAAACCTTAATAACAATTGGTACTTTCTGAGGGCCTATGACCTATCTGAACTAATTAAGCACTCTTTGAAGTACCACTATTTCAGCCTTCATAATACATCAGGCACAACCACTGCCTGTTTTTCTGGAGCAGCAAACTGCAGTGCAGCAGATGGGATTTCTGAGAGTATTGCCCTGTCCTCAGTTATGCTGCAGTCAATGAGAGTTTTCACATCGATATTTATGGGTAAGAATCATGATAACTCTAACTCATTGACCTCAGCAGCAGCAGCAGCGAGAAATCAATGATGATGGCCTTTGAAACAGCTTTTCCTCAGTGACTTCAGCCAGCTTGGCATAAAAGACATAAGGAGAGGCAGGCAGGTCACCTGGGTCACCCTTCCCACCACCACGCTGCCCTGCCTTCGTAGGGCAGTTTTGAGGTGCTCGTTCCCCTGCTGAGAACTGCGTGTGCAGGGCTTATGAGAAGTCTGTGAGTGCAAGCTCTGTTTTCCTTCCCACAGAGCAGGAAAAGAGAAAGCGTGGTGGTATGAATTTTGTATCTCAAAATAATGAATATTTTTGTAGCTCTGTGTGACTAGGAGGATATTTTCCTTGCACTGCCACATGTAGAACAAAAATACCAAAACTTTTAAGTACATTTGGGATCACAGAATCCAAGTTAAGTATTACAACTCATTATATGGTCACAAGCCATTAGTTGCAGCTCCAAATTGGCAAGAAAGTAGTAGTTCGGGATTCATATGCGTGTGGGAAAAAATGTACTCAGAAAAATCTAAAAATTAATCAGAAAAAATGTTTCATATCAATTCCCTTTTTTCATTTTAACACCCTATTGCTTATGATGATGGCTTATTAGCTTCTGTCAAATATTTCATCATTTAATCCTCAGCCTTACTTGAGAATGGCTACATTACATTGCTATTCTGGCTCTAAGGAGGTTTATATTTGTTAGTCTCGATTTCAAATTTATTTAATGCTAATCCACTTCACCAATTCACAGTACTTCAACTATGTGTTTATTCATTTGTCATTCTTCTCTAATATTAAATCTGTTCTTCAATAATAAATGGTGCAAAATAGTTCTTCACAGTGGTAATTATTCTAAGTCACTGCTCAAAATTACTTTCATGTTACATACAGAAATCCACAACAAGATATGGTCTGAACAATTAATGACTTCCTACACAAGTGCAGTCCATTCTCCCCCTCTGTTCCAACAGCCTGTTAAAATAATACTGTTGGCAGCTAGCAAAAATTCTGAGTGCTCATTAAAAGAAAATGACATTTTTTTTCCTTGGACAGTATATGATGGTAAATGTCTGAGAACTACCAATGCCAAGGACTTAACTGCAGCTATGTGATACCTACTAAAACAAATGGGAAATATTTTTTCTTTGTTTGACTCTTGGTTTGTACTGGAGAAACTCAGAGAGTAATATCATTTTTCTGCTTTTGTCGAAGGCTTAAAATGACCGTCTGTTGTCTTTAGGAAACAGAATCCCGTGGAACACATGGAGTCCCTCAGTCAGGATGTGTAACTTGTCTTCGTACGAACCTGTGCTGCACAGTTGGCACACTGGTGGTTTTAAGGTAGGGTGGAATATGACACGATCCTGGTGGATCTTCCCTGCGGAGCCCTGTGTTTGGGTCCTGTCAGGGTGAACCCCTGTTGGTGTGAGGAGTCTGTCAGACCACAAACAGTTCCTGTGACGTTTGAGAAAGGCTGATCAGTTTATTCATATGTGTGTGCTGACAAGGACACCTTTAAAATGGCACAGAGCTGTGCACCATTGTGCCTCCAGGTAGGAAGGCTATCGGACACGGGCACTTGTCTTTGCACAGCTCTCACCAGCCTGGAATCCTGGACTGAGGTTTCATCTGTGACCAGATGCCTTTGAAATGGTGCAACTTCGAAATGGTGAAACTTTGGAATGGTGTGGATGGTACATCTCCGCCCAAGACAGATGTCTGAAATCCCTGAGAAGAATCACACTCTGGAGGTGCTAGACTGTCTGTCGACTTTCAAGTGAATCCAGATGAGTAGCTGGAACAAGATACTTCATTCTGGATAGCTAAAATTAGGTGATACATATTCTATACCAATTACCTACAAATTCTTGCTGCCAGCGTGGCTTACAAGGACTAGTTTAGATTGTGTGGACTTGTCAGAAAGCAATGAGTGAAATTTGTTTTGACATTGTTTCACTCTAATGCAGCGGAAGATGGTAAGAATATGCAAGCACAGGGTCCTTCTGCATAATTTGTATAATGATGATGATTATGGTACTGGCAGCATTTGGGAGAAAGAGAGCAATTGACAGAGGATGGGAAGAAGCACAAGCAAATAAACTAACACAATGATCTAATCTCACCAGAAAAAAAAACAGAGCCAAATTTGACCCAAGGATTGAAATTGCAAATAGGCATTAATAGGATTCCTCAGTGAATGTAGCAGAACATAATTTAATCTGAAGTGCACTTGAGAAATTAGAAATGCCTCCCTTTTGTTGCTTTTTGTCATGGCAGAGGTCTGGATAAGTGTTAGGTTTTACTGTAAATTAACAAGATTAGCATGTCTGCAATTTGTCTACAAATAGTCTTCATCTGTTTAATTTCCCTCAGTGCTGTCACCCTCCATTTTATCCTCTTGAGATGCTTCAAGGGGAAAAGAATTGTCAGGGCACAAAAATTATTTAAATTTCATTTTAAAATGCCATCTTGGTTTCTTAGGCTGTCTTCTAATCAGGCTAACCATCTTGAAGAGTAAATACAGAATTAATCAAGCTTGTGCTTTCATGTTCACAAAATTCATGAAAATCATAGCATACTGCAAAGAGGTTAAACTCATAATATTATAGACCTTTGTTAAAATGACCTATGCCTTGTTTTCTGGAGAAAGGTTGAAGAAGTGAACAGGGTACATAAGCAATCATTTTGTCAAGTACTTCTCTAAGAGCAGCTAATTAGATCCACTTCTATTCAAAGATAACAGGAATTACATAGGAAAAGGCTTAAAAATAAATGGAACTTCTTCAGTTAAAAAATATTGAGATTATCTTTGGTGTAATTTTGAAAAGTCCTTTCATTGCTGTTACGGAGAAATTAAAGTGAAATCTGTTCTAAACCACTCCTTCCGCTCAGCTTCCCTAAAATGACTTTCACTCTCAACACTTTCAGACCCATTTTGCAGTTAAAAAAAATAAAATTAGAAGGTCCACTGGAAATTGCCAACCTTTGCAGGGCCTAACCTCAGCTTCTTCTTCCTTGGGGCTCAAATAATATTTCTTCCTCTCCAGAGACAAAAACATCATGTAGTGAACAAAAAATGCTTTTCACCATACCATTAATCCCAAAGTGCTCATATGGACTCACCATGTTTCATGCCATGCAGGCCCAAAGGCAGAGGAGGGGATGCACGGCAGATGGTTATTACAAATGTGGCTCTCCTGTATAAGTTTCATTTGCAGATTCTGCTCTTGCACATGAACCCTTTCAACTCTCAAACTGTACAGCACAAGGGCTTACACAATATCAAGTAATTTTTGGCAGCTGCTGCTCAGACCTATATTGCTGCCAGATCTCTGGCAGAATAAGCTGAGTCCCTGTCTGGTACACAACCAGCACAAGGTCCTCATTATACTGGAGTTTAATACTCAGGGCCAGAAGGCTCTACACACAATGCAAACCCAGATTCTCTCCCTTGCCTTTTGAGTGAACAACTGTTTAATACGTGGTGCCTTACAAGGCTGCCACAATTAAAAAGATAACTATTTATATACACATTCGGATGCAATGTAAATAAACAGGAATTAGGAAATTAATGGAATAAATATCAGAAGTTAAATATGCTGGAATATATGCATTTATGCCACCAAGGAACAATGACAACTGGCACAGAAATCTACGTAGGGCAATAATGACAGACGGAATGTCAAAGGCTGCGTGAAGTCTGCAGTACATCCCAGCACCAGGAAAAGCGTGTATAAATATGTACTAGTGTCAAAGCAAACCAGTGGGAGATCCCAAGTCAGAATTACAGTTTAATAGGAAAATTCAGATAGCGGCAAAAATACAGAAACACTGGCTTACACTGACAGTCAGGATGTGACCTGACACCCTGTCGGTCAGGGTGGGGTAGCAGTCAGATCAAATGGTGGCTGCAGTCCTCCAGGAGTGATGAACGTGGTTCTGCCAAAGCAGTGATCCTGTAGTGAAGTCTGGTCCTTTTCTGGAGGTCCAGTGCTGGTTATGGAGCTCTTCTCCTCTCAGAATCCAGGGGGTAGTGCTGCCCGTGGTGCTCCAAACCTCAGGTTATATCCAGGTAGGAATGCTTGGTTCCTCCCCCTGGGCAAAATATCTCACAATGGGATGACGTAATTTTATGAGTCATGCAGTGAGGCTGGATACCCCATTAACAGAAGATATCCCTCCAGAGGGAGTTATCAGGGATGAGTCATGGACGAGATAAATAACACTGCCCCTCCTGGTTTTAACAGCTTATGAAGATGGTAATAAAACACATACTTTTGGTTACATCTTACATTGTAACCTGAGACAACATAAATACGCAGTTCTGCACACACAACACAAATCCCTTTCTACTCATTCTCCAGGACATTATTTTAAATATTAGCTATAGATTAAAACAACCACAAAAATTTATTCCATGGTCTTTTAAGTTTCAAAGTCCATCCATTCTCCAAGTGGGAAAGGAGGGATATCTTACTGAAGTTCTTTGTAATATGTCCTTGTGAATATAGATTGTCCCAGAGATATCAGTTCAGTGCTGTTCACACTGCCAACGTGCACACCCAAACAGTTTGTTACACACAAGTCCTTGACAAAGCACCCTCCTCCTAAGAACAGTCTGTTCACCCAGAGCCTCAGAAGCTCAGCACAGGAAGGACATGGATCTGTTGGAGCATCCAAAGGACAGCCATGAAGATGCTCAGAGGACAGGAGCACATCTCCTATGAAGAGGCTGAGAGAGTTGGGTCGTTGAGCCTGGAGATGAGAGAGCTCTGGGGAAACCTTGCAGCAGCCTTTCAGTACCTAAAGGGGCTACAGGAGAGCTGGAGAGGGACAGTTCACAAGGGCATGGAGTGATAGGACAAGGGGTAATGACTTAAAACTGACAGGTTGATGCCTCAGCCTGCAAATCTTGAGCGGCTTTGTGGGAAGACGAATACTGAGGCAGCACTTCTGGACATGCACAGCAACAAAAGGCTGAGAATCTGGGGAACCTTTCATCTTCTCAGTCTAAGCAGAATTTTTTGACTCATTTTACTCATCCTGCCTGCATAGGTGATAATCCAGGTGCCTAAATTCTATTCTATGTTTTATCCTAAATTAATAGATAATCAGAGTAACTCTAATGGGATCAAATGGCTAAGCAGGGAGGAAAAGGGAATTACTTTGAATGGCCAAGTCAACATCAATGATCAAGTCTGTAAACAGAAATACTTTCCTTTTAATTAATTCACCTTCAGTGTTCTTTTTCATTACAATTTAAATGAGGTGCTGTAATTCAGAAGGAGATAACTGCAGAATGCGGAGATACACTGGGCTTTAAATCAGTTCATGGCTGTTTGGGGTTATTTCATTGTGTCTTGATTTTGAAGCAAGTCCACAAAATCAAGTGTTAGTTGCTTATGAGGCTGTTTGGCACAAGAACCCTTAAGGACCTTGAGGTTAAATAAAAACTGAGGTAGACTGTTCATGTTTCTATTTATATTAGAATTACTATGACCTTGTGAGCATTTCTATAAGATAGATTAAAATTTTGCCTCTGAAATTCCCTCTACAGGCTGATATTTATCACAATAAGGCTTCAGTATTTTAATAGCTCCTTAAAATTAAACTCTGATGCTGGAAAAGGTTTTACTGTTAGATCAAAACTGGCTGAAATTCAATTTTGTTTCATAGGAATTTAGGATATTTTGAACAAGTTTTTATTTCAGGATAAAAGTAGTGCTGGAAGTTTCCCGTGAAAGCAAATTTTTTTTTAAAATGATAGTATAAGATTAATAATTTTTTGAGAAAGATTATGAATTTGAGCAGACCTTTCTAAGATGAAAATGAATCAAAATGACATAATTACCAGTTTTGCAGAGCTTCCAGGGTGTCAGAAGATATTTCCATGAATTAGAAATAGTGAGTTGAGACGTGAAGGACTCATAGCCATGTTCACCAGAGCTTTGATGGAGCATTGCTTGAGGAGGAGTCTGGACATTCTGAGTCCACTGAGACCCCCTCGGAGCATCTCCTCCCAGCTCCATGTTTATTTGGCATTCCATATGCCCTATAAACTGAAGAAATAGTCTTCTCATTTTGAAAATGGGTACAAAGAGAGGCAGAAGACAATGCCAAGATATAAGCCCATCTCTGCATAACTTAACCTTGGAAAGTCTGCAACTGAGAGCAACCAGGAAGTAAAGCCAAAGCAGTTGAGAAGAAATATGTTGTATGGACCAGTAATTTGGACTGGAGGATGGTGCATCCATCCAGTCAGGAGTCACAGTAATGTCCTTCTTTCAGCCAGGAAACTCGCTTGGCTTCGTATCTTCCAATAGAAAATGAGGAAAGAAGGCCTGACCAAGTGTGCCTGTCCATCAAGGCAGGAGGTATTTCCAATGAGGTTCCCCTTTCTCACTTCCAAAACTCTTCCACTCTCCATACCAAAATAATTCTTTGCTCACAGGGTCTGAGAGAGCCAATGACTTTGCAACCAAGTGGGTCAGATGCACCTTTGGGACTCTCTGTGCCTGGAGGAATTATATTAATCCAGAGCAAGATGACAAGTGGCAGGTTTGAAAGCCAGTATTTTAGTTTTAGCTACTCAGATCTTTCATGGGTCCAAGACTGTGTGTTTATCTGTCCAAAGGCTCAAAAGAAAAGCTGTAGTTGAGCCAACAGCTTAACTCTCTTGGCAGAAAACTCTGAGATGCTGTCAGTGCTGAACAGTCAGTGTTTGTCATCCAAAGGCATCGGCTCCACTGGTTTTCTTTGCTTTAGAACACACAACTGCAACACGCATTTTCAAAACTTTACAGTTAAATAATAACTATTATTAAAATAATAACAAAAGCATAGTTGAGATCTGTGAAATTTAAAGGTGTGGTTTACTGTGAAATATATTTTTCTAAGAAACTCATTATGACTTTTTCTAACATTATATAACTCTATGAACAATTTAGACTCCATTAAAGATCTATAATATGGAACATGCATTGGTTTCTCCATCTCCCTAGGAGAACTCCAGAGGAGTTATTAAAATATAGGTAGTGAGCAAACATTAAGTTAAAGTCAGAACTCTTGCCAGATCTAAATATGGCTATTGATAGAATATATACTCAAAATGAATCTCCTATTCCTTCGTGTTTAATAGCACTTTGAAAATGCACATATTTTAATTTTGCCAAAACAGAATAGAGATAAAAAGAAATGAAATTACTTTACAGCATCATAAAAGTATTTAAGCAATCATGTAAATGTGAAAAACCTCTACCTTATTCTAAATCATTATGGCTATAGTTATAAGAATTTATACTGTCTTATGCGATCACAGCGGTGATTGCCAACTTAGGAATGATCATACCTGAAATAAACTACAATATTTTGCTGCAAGCCATGGAAGAAATTAAATTAGAACAAAAAAAAGCTGTGAGGAGAGTGAGACATAAAGTCATGGCCTGTGATTTTACACCCTATTGTGTTAAATCTGCAATTTTGACACAATTTCCAACTGAGGCATCCTACACAACATCAACTGTCAGTGTGTGTGTGGTGTCTGCCATCTCACAGATTTTACTGTAAGAAAGGTTTGGCACGGGACTCATTAGATAGGGGAATATCCATCAGTACACACCAACTTAATGAATCTCAATCAGAAATAATTTGTGCCATTTCCTCAAAACAACAATCCACACAACAAAATCACCAGTGAAGTAGATTCATGACTAAAGTTCATCGTGGAGGTGTGGATGGGGGCATGCACATTTCTTTCCTAAATTTTAGGAGTTGGGTAGGAAACACCTACATCCTACTTCTTTTGACCAAAAGATCTATCAGATTCTCTCTGTGTACATTTGTGAAAATTCTTCATGGAGGTTCATTACTGTAACAAAGTTTTGCCATAAAAAAGTCAGCACTGTGAACTGGAGAATAAATTCTGTCTCTAAACTCAATTCTTAACCAAGTCTAAATATGAGTGTTGCTAACCCAGCAGCCACTGAGCTCAGTTTGCTTCCTTGACTCACTCCAGCTACTAATTGAATGCAAATAATGACATAAGAATAGTAAGAATAGTTTGCAAATGGGGCAGTGCTAGATGAAAGCAGTAGAAAGTGTTCAGCAGCAGATCACGTCTTTTCCTTTTTCCAAATGTAGCATTTTTAGTCACAGAAAATTAAGCTGAATTTCAGAACTAGGGAAAAATCCCCAAACGTGTCTAAATAACAGTCTTTTGACTCCAACAGCAACAGTTTCCTCTGAAAAAAAACCACTTTGAAAATTATGAGCTCTCTTTGAGCTAGCATATGCCAAGAGAAGGGTTGAATTGCAGCTGTTCCCAGTGCTCAGCATATACTTTCAACCTGTTCTTGGTTTCCTTTTCTATTAAAAATGTAGGAGACTCTTTCTCTGTGCTGAAAAACTAAAAAAAAAAAAGCAGTAGCTTGTAAAAATTCTTATTCTGCAAGGTTTAAAAGATCTCTTTAGTAAAGCATTTGATTTTTAAAGTCAAGGCTAGGCTGCTTCTGATGCCTTGTGGAGGCTGACCTGGAGCAGAGGCTGGACAGAGTGAAAGGATAAAGGGCAGGGATTTATGGAAAGGCCTTCCCAGGGCACACCTTGGGCAGTGCAGGAGTCTCGCAGAGACTGCACCCAGGATGGACACAGCCACACGTTTTTGGGACAGATATAAGTTTTGTCCATTTGCACATCAGAGGTTAATTGTCCAATTCCAGCTTCAGGCAGTGCAGTCCCATTCTCTCAGTTTGCTCCCCCCCAACTCACTTTTATTTCCATTTCTCGGGGCCTGCGACAGTGAGGTGTCCTTGATTCTCAGGCCTGGAGAGGAATTGTCGTGTCTGACCAAAATGGGAAAAGCAGTAGCTAACATTCTGTATGGAGCTCAGAGTTACACACTAAAGAATTGCCGGATTACAAATATATGAAAATAGAAAAGCTAAAATCCTAAGGCATCACTTCCACAAGGTTTTTTGCAGCTCCCACGTGGAATATTATAAATCTCGTGCTAGTGACAGCTCTGGCTTTCAGTAGGATCCCTTGATGGCTCCTGCAGGATGACAAGCTGTGTGTCTCTGGCCCCGGCTGAGTGAAGGTGCTGGGGAGGTGCTGGGGCTGAGCAGAGTCAGTAACATCGCTCCAGCCACTGTCAGCACGGCACAGGCAGGGCTCTCCTTCACTCTCACAGCCGACGTTATTTCTTTGGGTCGCAAATGTAATTGCAGTGAAGTACCCTCTCCAGGCTGACAAATGCCACAGCACAACAGGATTCATATTTCACAGGCTAAGTGGAGTGAGATGGCAGAAGTCAAAGCAACAGTTCTGGAGATGGCACTGGTGACGGAGAGGAGAGGGTTTTTTTGTCTGTGTTATAAAACATTTCTTATCAAATTAATATGCAAAATCATTAACAGCTATGAGCTAAATTAATGATGAGGTCATATACATAAACTAACAGTAGTGTTGATGAAGCTTTATGACCTGAGCAAATGTGATCAGGAGATATTCTCCTGGGTGGGTTTGGTTTTTGTTTGTTAATAACAAATGAATAAATATTAGCCTGGCAGTTGCATAATGAAAGAGAAAAAAAAAATAAAATTGCAAACGTCTTTCCTTTGATGCAGGGCCTGAATAAGTGTGCAGAAAAGCAGGCATGAGGGAGCTGAGGACCAGCACTCTGCCATCCTTGTTCCCTGCGAGCGCTGCTCTGCCGGGTCCCGATGATGGGAGCTGTGAGGAGGCTCAGTGATTCATCCGTGGGTGGCTGCCTGTCACGGGTGGGTGAAGTGTTTCCTATATATAGCTCCTGTATGGGTTCACAGCACACTTGAGGATGGCCTGGAATGAAAGGTGCTCTCAAAAAGCCCTGGGTAAGTCATTATTTTATTATTACAGCAAGGTGCTAGCAGCTGTCAGTCTCAATAATTGGATCAACATTCATATTGCAAATGCCAGCAGGTTTGACTCAGCTGTTTATAGTTCTGTAGCAGATGAATTAAATTCTATGGAACTGATTTTATTTCAGGTGAGATTTTTGGGAGACGAGAGAAACAAAGGCCAGGCTGTTCTTTGCAGCTGTGAGAGCCCAGTGCTGGTGGCCCAAACGATTTCCCCTCTGTTGTGCTGTGAGATGGCCAGGCAGGGACTGGCAGCTCCCACTCATGGCTGTGGCATGGACAAGTTCAGCACCGCAGTGGGAATGAAATCCTAATTTCTGGTCCCTGTCCTGCACAGTGCAGCTCATCTGTGCTGAAGCCAAATAGGTGCAGGAATGATCTCACAGCTGACTTGAGCTGTCTGGGTCTTGCAGTGAAATCTAATTCTAAAGGCATTTAAAGGCAGTAGACTGGCTTACCTAGATAACAAGGAAATGCTGCTACTCTTCTCTGGTGTGAAAAGTTAATCAGAGTCTCAGGAAGTCATCACCTGCAGGGGTGCACAGCTGGAATGTCCTCCTGGAAGAAAAGGCCTTGTCTCCTTTCAAAATGCAGCACAAACCTCATGTCAGGAGGACAATCCTCTTATGAGGTAACCTTAAGTTTAGAGCTCTTATCCAAAACCATGCACGGTAGCTTCAGTTTCTTCCTCTGTTTGAACATGCTCAGCTTTCATTCTTTTGAAATCCCTTAATATCACAGCAAATTGGGTCATTAATTCCTGTTAACCCTCATTTAAACTCACATATTACAAAAATTATGTACTGAAGTAATAAAATTTTGCTTTTCCTCGCTGAATCATAATTACATCAATGGCACTGTGCAGTGTTTCCCAAGATGATCTACAATTTATATTTTGGAAAAGTCTTAAGAGGGAATGCTATGAACTTCAGAAGCAGAGGTTTAGGTCCAAACCCAGGAAACTTCTCCTTGATGATATGCTTATTTACTTTTTCCACCACTGCCTCTCTCTTTCTCTAGCATGAAGGATGTACCGATGGTTTTTTGGTTGGGTTGTTTCATTTCGGGGTGTTGGGTTTTTTTTCTTTCATTTGTTCTCTTAACACCTCGAGAAAATTGAGGCGTTAATTTCTTACACTGGCAGCTAAGACAGGCACAATTAAGCAGTTTACTTTCTAGGGATTGCTCACTGAATTCTTCAAGAAGATTCTGTGCAGTGGGTGCAGTTGAGGGCCAGGCTATCGATTCCTGGCTGACAGCAGACAGATGGCCTGCCAGCAGAGCTGCTCATACTTTTAGGGGGGTACCTCATTAATGAAGCCAACTACGAGCTCAGGTTTTCAGCTCCCTGGTATCTGAAAAGCAGTGCAGCACAGTGCAAAAGTAGTTTATTAGATCCCATGTGTCATTCAAGGAAATCAGCAATGTATGTTACTTGTGCCCTGCATTCTCTCTGACAAATTTGATTTTTCCATAGGTAGGTGTTAAACACTGCTTTGCATCTGCACTAGTAGTAGCTTATCTTTGCATTCCCTGCTATGTTAGGTGTCAAAGTATCTAGAAAAACCTGGGACAGCCAGAAATGCCAGTTGTAGGTCTTTTTAGCTTTTTATCACCATTTTTATTTTTGCTTCAGCTGGAAGAGACCAGTTGTTGTGTGTTGTGTGTAAAAATTCAGATCTCAAAACACCTGGCTACAATTTCACATACTTTACATTTCAAATGAAACAGTGACAGTTAAAGAATCGATTCCCACTCACTTTGGTCTCACAAACAGTCCCACTGAAACTAAGCCAGCCCTGTAAAATGTGCACTCTTGCTCCCTGTTTGTTTCCTGGAACTGAATTTCCCCAGGGCAGTGACCTGTGTGATCACGTTCACCTGTACAAAAAGATGCATTGCTTCATAGCCACTACTTGTGTACACAGCAAAACAACAATAAGCTAGTCCAAAATCCAAAACAATGAAAGATGATTTTACAAGAAAGAAAAATAGATTAATAACTACCGTGAGGCTTATTCACCAGAGGTATATCTGTAGAGATACTGACAGCACTGTGGGCGATATTCTTAAATGCTGTGTTACTGTTCACAGAATCTGTTGTTCTTCACATATTTTTTCTATGTAATCTATGTACTTTCAGAAGAAATTTCTTCATATCCCTGTAGTCATCTTTGTCAATTTAATAAATGCTTGATAGTTTTGTTCAGTAAAATTTTAGAAAGGTTTCTTGTGTGCTGTCACCTTTTATTAGTAAAGTTCTCTACAGGGGGAATGGTGATGTCTGAAGGCTAAAGTGTTGCATTCGAGGGCTTTACTCAAGAAGCTGTATTTTTTAATAAATGACTGTCATTTAAGAAAACTCAAAGTGCATGGAAAAGTATTGTTCCTAGGGTGTTTTATTGTACCTTTTTTGGCTATTTTCATGTTCACCATTTGTTATTCTTCTATTCTTTCTCTCTCAATTACTATTGACGTTCAGGATGACTGTCAGCTGATGGCTTTTTATAAGCTGTTCTGCAAGCTGAACACAAATAACATGACAGCTTGCAGGCTACTTGTTGTCATGGTGTTCTTACTTTGCTCTGGGCAATGCCATATAAATATTACATCTCGACTCCTATTTGCATCAACCAAATATTTTAACATTAACACAATACTATCAGAATCGCAGGATGTTTATGACAAGAAAGCAGAATAAAATTATGTTCTGTTTCTGCCTACACATCTTCACCCACTCCCAGGCTCTGTACTACTGTGGTTACAGCATTGTTGATTTCCGTGGAGGTAAGTTGATTTCAGGTTCTAAGCCAAATTATGAAATCTAATTTAAAACGTCTTTCTGACTTCATTTGCGGGCTTCATTAAGTGAGATGTAACACAGGGAATGTCACCCTACATGCTACCCTTTGAACTGTCTTCCACCAATTTACTCTGAGATTGTCTTAGATTTAGAAATTCTCTGTAACATCCACAGCTGAAAAGGCTCCAAGGAATTACAGCACTGACCAAGAACAATAAAAAATAATTTATGAAAAATACTTTGTGTAAGAATATTACCACAATTATGGATTACAGAAATTTCCTGCTCCAGGAAATATCTCTACATGTGAATATCCTTCCTGTATTTAGGTTTGACTTTGGTTTATTATATTTGGTATGGTATATCATGTTTTGCTTTATTACTATAGGTTTGACTTTGGTTTATTGTTCAGTTTATTAAACTGTCTAGCCTGAAGGATAAAAAGCTTTTTAAGCAAGAAGCTGTATTTTAAGTGCTTGTAATACTGTAGCCACAGCTCTCACCATACAGCTGGTTCCAAGTTTCCAATGAATCATCTTGAATCAAACACTTGTCAGTGCTGTGCTGTTGGTTGTTGGATACAAGCAGCAGCCTGTGTGAACATCACTGATACGGTCCAGCGTGACCCTCTGCAGCTTTGCAAACCAACTCCTGTCACTAAATGCAATTTTTTTGTCTGCAGAGCAGGGTCATCTGCAGTTTTTCTTTCTTCCTCTGTAATACGAATATTTGGGAACATGAAGAACAGCAGGCAGAGCCTTGCTGGAAGCCCTGAGGTGGTCAGGAAATACCTACCTCAATACAGTTGGCTCCATCCTAACAAAACTAGAATAATGCAGTGCAGGAAGGGCTGTGAGAAGGGCTGGACTGAGAGCAGCTGGTGTGGTGGTCCCTCCACAACAGCAGTGAAAAGGCTGCACCGTGTCCCTGAGATATTTCTGACATGACAACTCCTGCCTCTTTGCCCCTTCCATCCCAACGCCAGCACTGCTGCCCATTAAAGCACAGCCAGAGCAGGCCCTGAACGCTTGTTGCTGTTCCCCCCTGTGCTTGGGAGAAAGGCCTTGCAAATACCAGTGCAGCTGCTGAATTGTCTTCCTTCAGAACCTCTCTCAGGCACCTTGAACACTGTGTGCCAACAAACCCAACGCTGGGTGCGGGGAGTGGAGCTCTCCGTGCTGGTTGCAGGTGTCAACACACTCATTAGCAAAGCATGCAATTAATACTACTGTTATTGTCTCCTGCAGAGTACGTTTCTAGAGAAGACCTAGATGCCAGGAAAATGAAACCAGAAAATAAATGTCTCATTTTGGTGTCTCTTTATCTGTGTTAGGCTACAACAGCCTTTTAATTTTCCAGCAGCCAGCCCCTGAGGTAAAGAAACCCACCCTTCTCTTCCAGCACTGCAAAAGAGAGAGAGTGTTGCCTTTTCTTCATTGAAAAATATTAAGGACAAACAGAACCCCAAGATCCTCCATTTTAGCATGAACAAGAGTATACACTCGGGCTTTACATCTGAAAAAACACAAGTGTTTTAATTAAAAGAACGATTTAAGTGAAAGAAAACACAGACAAGCAAAAACCACCACCCAAACAAAAGTTCTACTTCACTGGGATTTTATTTCCTTTTAAAAAAGCAGAAGAAAAATATTGATATCTTCTTTGTGCTTCTCCTATGCTTTATGCCAAACAGGGCACAGTGGATTCATCTGGGTGTAGTTATTTTTTGCACGCTCTTTCTCACTTTTCCAGGATGGCCTCTTATCTTATGTATTTCAGCATTGTTCTTTCTTGTAGAAAGAAATTAAAGGTTTAGGGATGAAATTTGCTTAAATTAAGCTGCCAAAAAAAATTCCATCCCCAAAATACTTATTGATTACTTATCACTTTGCTATGAAGATGGAGAGCAATTTTTTCTTCCAAAGATCTGAATTCCTAGAAACATAAAAGAAAGTGAGAATTAATAATGAATGTATATACAACTCGCTCAAGACCACCTAATGGACAGACCAATAGCCAGGCATATTCCATAGACACATAACATATTAAAAAAATTTAAGGTCACCAGACAAATTAGATAAGGCTTTATCATTTTCTTCATTTACATTCATTTTGTGGCTTGTTTTACTCCCAAGAATGGTCACATTTTATCCTTCTCCCCGCCCTGCCCTTCACAGCAAATATGAGTGTACACATGACCCCATCCTGCTGGTATATTGTAGTAGGCCTTTATCAAGGGGTATTTTTTCCCCTCTGAATCTTTCTGGACACTTTAGACCACTTCAAAATAGGAAGATAAATGAAAAATAAATTTAATTTTCATGTTGAATGTGGTTTTACTTTTCCAGGCAAATGGGAAAGAGCTTCACCAGAGAAATAATTTTGGTACAGAAGAATATACAGTGTCATTCTAAAATACCCTGGAGACTAGAAATGCACCTTTAAGCATCTGTGTGCATGAGCTAGCTTTTTAAGGAATATTGGTTGGAAAGGCAAGAGAATGAAATACTATTGAATTAAGCATGTTTAGGGTTTTTTTTAGTATGATATAATGTAAGGTCAAATGCTTATAGATTTTTTTGACACTGAATTATGCCATCTATATTGTTATAACTCTACAGACAACCAAGAGATAAATGGTTAGACTACTGGCTGTCTTCAGCCCTTTTAACAGAAGAAGAAATAGAAAATAACTGGTTTCCAGAGACACCTAAGGACACGCTATTGCAGGTTACCCCGGGAGGCAGCTGAGCCTCTCAGCCACTCACTCCCCCACCGTGGGATGGGGAAACAAATCAGAGCTGCAAGAGTGACAAAACTGGTGGGGTGAGATAAAGACAGTTTAATAGGTAAAGCAAAAGCTGCATGTGTGAGCAAGGCAACAGAGGACCTAATTCACTGCTGCCCATGGGCAAATGGGTGTTCAGGCATTTTTGGGACAGCAGGGCTCCATCACACATAGCAGTGACTTGGGAAGACAAACACCATCACTCTGAATGTCCCTCCTTCCTCCTTCTCCCCAGCTTTATATGCTGAGCATGATCCACTGGGTCTGGGACATCCTTTGGGTCAGTTTGGAGCAGCTGTCCTGGCTGTGTCCCCTCCCAGCTCCTCGTGCACCCCCAGCCTCTCGCTGGTGGGGTGGATGATGAGCAGGAAAGGCCTTGGATGTGGGTAAGCTCTGCCCAGTGACAGCTAAAATCAAGATTGTTTTAGTCCCACTGAAACTCCGACACTGAAACTACACTGAAACATCATACAAGCTACTGTGAAGTAAATGAACTCGATGCCAGCCAAAACCTGCACCCATGGATAAAGCTCGAATTCAAAAACTGTTGAGAAAGAGCATCGTAATGGCTTTCATCAAAATCCTTCACTTACAGGTGTCCTAAAATCAAGTGTCATACCTTGGAAATGTCTTGGCAGAAGCAGTTAATTTTTGCAGTTCATTCATTTAGCCAAAAAAGCACAAAATACTTTACTACTTGAGCCTGTGAAACCTGGGAGTTTTGAAAATTTCACCTGAAAAATGTTTAGTAAGACTGAGTATTCTATAAAGTGCTAGGGCAAGTAATCTGTGAGGGAGAGGAAAGGGAAAAGAGCAGTGAAGAAAGGAAGTAATCACTAAGTCTTTTTCAGTAGGAAAAGACTGCTCTAACGGAAGGGCAATTGTGTTATGATGCTGACAGACCCTCCAGCCTCTCGTGATGCTGCAGCAGCAGAGGTGACCTCAAACTGACCTGACTGGCCTGACCTGACTGAACATTGATTTCCTGCAGTTCCTACCCGAGGGCAGGTATCACCACACCGACAGAAAATTACAGGGAATTAAGGACTCTGTCTGGAAGTAAGGGATGATCCAGGCAGCTGATTTGGCTCTGTTTGAAATGACCTCTTTGGGCAGTGCCCGTTATTACAGGAGCTGTGACTGCCCTGAAACACAACACAGGGACGGCTGCATTTCACGTTCTCAGAATTCAAAACATTTCCACAGTTATCAGCACAAACTGAAGTCTGAACAACAACAAAACCAGATGAGAATCTCAACAAAACACATCACCTAATAAGTGCTTGGTCAGCTCAACACAGAAACCAGCAAGCCTCAGCTGACTGAATGGGCCCTTATGACCAACACCCTTTGAACGCCACAGTTCTTGAAATCAATCTGGTTTACATAACGAAACAAGAACGTTAAAATAGATTATCTTTCTAGAAACTGCTTTATAGAAGTTTACCTTAAGACTAAAGATAGCTATTTTGACTGACAAAATTTTTTACTTGTGTTCAGAATTTCCAGAACCTGGCAGCTCTGAACATCCGACACCAGATATTTGAAGAGCCAAGAGGAATTCAAGGTGTTTCTTGTGTCAGATTTATTGTGTGAGCACAGATGATTTTTCAGAATAGACGGTGAAGGTCCCAGTTTTGAAGGCAGCAAGACCAAGAATAAACACCAGAACAACTTCTTTTTCTCCTGTGATGTAAAGAATCTTTGGACCCTCAGATTAGTTGATGAATGAGAACCTTCCTATAAAATGGCAGGTAGAGCTGATGGAAGGCAGTATGTGACAGGGTCAACTAATAATTCAAATGGAAATAATAAGTAATTATATACACTTATATAAGTTGTCTTTATTTCCATTTCTTTATTTTGATTTTGCTAGCTCCAAGTCCCAGACATTCGTTTCCTCTACGCTTATATTAAATAGATTAAAGAATGATCTGTTTGCAGAAATATTAATCATTTAATAAGATAGATTCATTATTTACTAGAAAGCTGCCTTTTTTAAACCAACTCACATTTTACTTATTTCTTTGAAGCATTTTATCTCTTCTAAGGCCTTCCAATCTTACAGTTAAATAACTATTGATGATGACTAATCTTTTCTACTTTACACAAAGCTCAATCTTGAGATTTCTCCCTGAGTCCAAATGATCACCAGGGCTACCCTGCTCTGCAGTTTCAAATACTTTTCAACTGACTTTTTTTTAATTTCCTAAAGAACTAAACACGCCTTCAAAGGAAACTTTCTCAGTATAAACTCAGAGCAGGTCCACCAGTTTCGCACTTACATAAGTTGGTTCATTTCCTATTCCTCTGTAGTTTGCCAAAACCATTTTAAAAATGCATAATTCCATTCAGCTAATTAAATTTCCGCTGTATTTGTTTCCTCTATCTCTTCCTGAAATAAAAATTCATCACATATTTAACCTCTTACGTAACAGCCTTACAAATTCCCATGCATCATGCCAGGGAGTGATAAATACTTCAGCAGGTAGGATCCCAGATGTTCTTGAATACATTCATGTATTGATTGGTTGCATTTCTTTCAGTAATAGTTGAACCTCAACCTGTAAATGTCTAAAAGAATCCTTCTTTTCCCTGTTACAGTTTTGAATAAAGGACTTGCACAGCACAGTACAGAAAGGTGGCTTGGTGCACTGAGTTAAGCTGATAGTAATCAGATAATGCCCATCAACATGTTTATGATGCTAAACACCAAGATTTTCTTTCATTTATGATCCAGCTGTCAAGTGAATTCAGTCTGGACGTATCTCTGAGTGCTGACGGCATATTTAATGTCAAAATCTGAGATGAGTATGCAGAGAAACATTTTCACAAGAATGCAAATATAAAAATATTCTGACATTTATTCTGGGTTTTGAGAGTTTATGACAAAAAGTCATCAACCCAGAGATTAAGGATTAAACAGCTCAGAGCTGGTGTGGAATAAATAGTAGCATTTTGCACAGTGCTGTCCTCAGCAAAGAGTGAGCGCAGTGCTGACGTCAAGGAACAAAAAAGCTGACCCTTTTGCTCTGACGTTTTCTGGTATCTACATCAGCTACAGGCTCTCTGGTTTATAGGTGCCTTTGCACCTTCCCAAAATTAGCAGAAATCCAGTGTCCCATATTGGTCACCTTTCAGTAGTTGCAGAAGTGCAAGATCATACTCCGAGCAGCTGTAAAGTGTCACAAAGCTGTAGTGTCAGCGTGGCCTCCTAAGCCATCTGTGTCTCTCATCTAATTTTCCACATGAAATCATCATTATTCTGATCTATGCAGCCACAGTTGGGTTTTGTTTGCACTACAAATACAATCAGTTACACATTACTCAAGATCTAATTACGCTGGACTGCAAATGATGTTGAACTAGGTAATTTCTTTGGAGTGATAAAGTAAATTTATCAAACCCTTTTTTGCCACCCAAACAGAAATTTCCCTAAGAGGATTCCTTGGGTTCATATTGGTTTGCTTTCACATTTATTGCTGTTTCACAACAAATTGCTGATACAGCTTCAGCAGTGCTCAGTACCAACCATTTATGAGGAAATGATTAAATGGCTTTTTTCAGTATTAATAAAACTTTATCTGAAACATCACTCTGGTACAACTTTCCAGAAATATATACTCATAATTACTTGCAGTGGTCTTAATTCATATTATCATGGTCTGATTATTTAAAAGGATGGAAATGTCCTGGTTTGCATGATTTACATAAGAATATATAATAATTTTAGACTTTCAATATTTTGGAACAAAGATTAATAAAATAGTTTTTAAAAAACCTGAACATTATCTTTCTCCATAGCAAATAAAATCTGCTTAAACATTGTTTAAAAATTAAAGAATGTGCACTCATGAGAACATTCTATAGGAGGCAAACATGAGAAATTTTATTTGGCCAGAAAGATTCAAATCTCCCCAAACATATATTTTTCAATTTTTAGCAAATTGAAAAGGAAATTCTTTTGGGACAAAGTTCTGGTCAAAATGAATAGAGAAAAGCTTCTCCTTCATATTATTCAGCATAAAGTGCTATGAACTTGTTTTAAACTGCATCTTAGTGACGTAATGTACATTGTTTATGGAACAAAAAAATCCTTTCAGTTTTCCAAGGAATCCTGTATCAAGATGTGAAAGAGAAAATTTGAAAGGATTACAAAGATGCATTTTTAAAGTACTGAGAAGACATAATAATAATAATAATAATAATAATAATAATAATAATAATAATAATAATAATAGTAATAGTAATAATAATAATAATGTCTGCACAGCACATGCAAGCAGACAGTGGAGCTGTGGATTGGTTCCACAACAGAACTGGTTCACAAATGATCAATATGTTCTTCTAATACTAACAGATCTGAGAAAGCCAATTGTTCATGTTCAGGCTCACCTGTTTTTCACTCACTATTGACCCTGCCAAACTTTAAGGTTCCTTCCACATTCGTAAGGAATAGGAATATTTCCATTCCAGTCAGCTCAAAATGTGTCATTCCTCTGTCTGCATTGTGACAGGAGACTTAGCAGGACATGCCAGTTCTCAGAACACCGAACACTTCTACTCCACAAGTAAATAATAAAGGTAAAAGTGGAACAAATGAACTATTTTAGAAGCAAACTGGATCCCACAAAGAACTGGTTCAAGTTTGCCCTTAGCAGAGCTCTGCCATCCTACATCCATCCTGTACTCTAGACACCAAGGTTCATTGTTGATGATTTAGACAGAATAGAAAGCACTTTAATATGAAGATGATAACAATTAGAGAGAGATGGGAAGCAGTTTAGAGGACAGGAATGGAATTTGAAAGGATTTGGTAGGATCAGTAAAATAATAAGTAATTCAATGTTTGCCACAAGGTGACACACAGCTACAAGGTAGAATAATAGAAATGGTTCTACAGAAGGGGACCTGAGAATTAATGGGCCAGAAATGGAACAGTGCTCCACAGGGCCATAACCCACCAGGAGATACATGTAGGAATGTTGTATGGACAATACCTGAAGTCTGCAACATCAGTGGGGCTCAGCTGGAGTACTACATCAGATTTGGGCACAACATTAGGGCTGGATCAACTGACAAAAGTTCAAAAAGGAGCAAAATCCAAGACATTTCCAACAAAACCTATAAAGAAAGCTGGAAGGTAATGCTTTTATTTAGCTGAAAGAAGACCGAGGGGGGAAATTAGTATCTACATCAAATGACAGCTGAGGTCAGCAAGAGGTTGGCAAAGAGAGGAAAGCACAAATGTGTTCCCCAGGACAATAAGTAATGGATTTAAGTTACCATGAAGGAGATTTATCCTATACATTAAAAACATGCTGAATGGCAAGAGAATTAAGAGCTAAAACACAACTGTGGAAAGGATGGGGATTCTGCGTCACCAGGCTATTTTAGAGACAGGTTGGACAAATGGCTGTCAGATATTATTCAGGTAAAGCAGAATCTGTTTGGGATTAGTAAAGGAAACCAGTGACCTCCTGGGGTCACATCAATCCTATTCTTATGGTTCTGTGTCTGTCTTAAGACTTTTTTAACAGCTCTAAACCACAGACTACACTGCAGGTATTGGGCTGAACTCAGAGCCAAATCACACTGATGTTAACACAGCCTGATGGGACATTATCACCAACCATCCCTGAGCCAATAACAGAGACAAAGCCTTCAGTATAATGTCTGAGTTTTATTCAGAGGGTAAAAGCCTTGGTCAAGAGACAGTTACCCTTATTTTTGTGTAAGAAATGCACAAGGTCTATGGTAATTGTTGAAATTTGGTTCAGTAGCTTTAAATATAACAGATTTGTGGTCCTCTTTTGCCTTTCACTGCATTTAAGAGATAGTAAAAGACTGCTAAAAATAATGAGTTTGCCTCATAAAAGTTTGGTGTTAAAATAATAAGTTAGAGGCTGTAAAAACAAATGTCCCTTAGAGATTTTATCCATCTGGACTCGATAGAATATATAGCTCCTGCAGTTATTTTGCAAACAATGTTAACAACATTATTCTAAAGCTTTCACATTGAAAATAAAATGTATATTGCATAGATAACATATATTGCAAAGATTCACAGGCTTCAGATTTACATCTAAAACTCACAGATGGCCTTACATGGTAAAGGACTAACCCCAATCACTGACTCAGGGAAATATCTAAGCAACAGTTAAATCCATCTTTATTCAATAAAATGTTAATATGTGATTAATAATGTCCACATTTAAAACAGAATCTATTCTGCTTCCATGGATTTTCACATATGTTCAGGAATGCATTTAAATTCTTATCAGTAACATGAAAGAGGCCCCTAGAAGGGACCAAACTTTAAATATCCTCAAATGTAAGAGTGCTGGGGAGCTGAAACACAAAGCTAGATGCGAGTGTCAAGGTCAAGCTCTGCCATGAAACTCTCTGTTGGCCATTGACAGCTGCAAGCAGTGGTTATGTCCATACCTCATTTGAATGGAAATGCATCGCAGAGCTTTTCAAGGAAAGAAAGCCTGGCTGATCAATATGAAAATGGCAATTTTAGATTAGTGTATCTTTTTTTCGGTTGCTCAGCACAAAATATCCAGTTTACTTTGAAATTACTTTGTTCCACTTTAATGAGGCTGATCTAATTCCTAAAGCCTTAGACAAAAATGGTAATTGGCAGGCATCATATAATATTTACAGGAGAAAATTAAAAATCTATACAGCATCTGTGAGTGATGGAGCTTTCTCAATGAGTAAAAAGTGTTTGGAATGAGCAGCTATTATGGATAAAGAATAAATAAATAAATTATGAAGAAAAAGCCAACATTTCATGACTATCCTGTTAAACAACTTGGTACTCTGCAATAATCAGCAGAGATCTGGAATGACAAGCTTTTCCCAGAGCAAGGGAGGTTGGCAGCATCGTGTGCAGTGTTCCTAGAGCTAGGAAACCTGGACTAGCTCCAGAGCTGCTGGGAGGAATGCCACTGACTCCAGCTCTGCGGCCGCTAACGCACGTGCTCAGCTTGAAACGGGGTTAAGCCAGAGAGCTAAAACAGGAACAACACTTGTAGCAAATGACACCAAAATCTGTCATTGAAGGGTGTTAGAGACAGGAGATAAGCAACCATGTTAATTTAAAATAAAGCATATTCCTGTCTTTAGTTGGCTAAGCTGTAATTAATTTAAATTTGATTGTGTTTCCTTGTACCTTTTATTCTTTGGCTCTAATTAGGATCAGAAGTCAGAAATGACAAAATACCTGAGCAAAACATAACTGAATATTTCTAAAGCAGAGGTGAAGAGAAGAAAATCCTGTCCTTTACCATCCTACCTCACTTTGTAGATAATAAATCTACAACTAGTTCAAAGCAATTCAGATTAATATGATTGTCTGAATTAAGTGATTACTAATTTGAATCGTAGAGCTTCAGTTATTAATCTGAGAATACCAAACATTGTTTTTTAAAGGTTTTTAAACTTATTTGCTACTGATTCTACTTGCTGCAAAATCCACCACTATCCTGTTTATGAATCATTCATAGAACGTTCCTAAGTTCAACAAATGCATCTCCTATCAATAAGTGTTTGCCAGATAGTCTGGGTATATAATTCTCCTTCTCTTTCCTTTTCTTTGATCACTGCCTATAGGAACAGTCATTTTTCATGATTTCTGACATATTTGGTTGGCTAAATCACAGAGAGTTATTCCTCCTCCTTGACAGTGTGACTGAGGCTGGGGAAAAAAAAATAAAGAAATATATGAGAATTGCAAATTAGAAAAAGCCTCTAGGATCATAGGATCTGCCATCCTGGTACAAACTATCTTGCATATAGTCCAATACTTTGCATCTGACAGTGTTCAGTACTGGGTCCTTCAAAAGAAGGCAGAAAAAATCTGTAACGGCAAAGGGAAACTAATCAAGGCTACTCACACAGTTCTTTGCCTGAACGCTGACAGTTAAAAGTTGGTTAACATCTGCAAGTAGAAGTTAGAATGTTTTCAAATGCTGTCATCATTATTAATTCTATCTATGAATATCCCTGATACTTTTATACTTGCCAATTTGCTTTCCCTTTGAATTTTTTTGCTTCAAAATAGCAAATGACAAATATAGCTTTGATGGCACAAATGCTTAGTCAAACATCCACTTACAAAACTTTCAGAATCAATACATTCAGCAGCATAGAAAAGCTGTCAAAATGTGTCTAAAGTACTAGGAAAACAGATTTCATATTTCTAGTCATGAAACAGAAATTTTGAACTCTTAACTAGCAGCATTAATTAAAATCGCCTGTGGGATAAAAGAATAATCCCTGAAAATTCAAATGTGTTTTAAATTTTTTATGGTCATGTGGGAGTTTATAAAGTTTATATTGGATTCCTTCTGGGGGAAGATTGAACACACAGACAAGGTTTGATCTTGTAACTTAACCTTCAGCATGTGGTCTTTTACCATGGAAATCGTGATACAATCTGCGGCTCAGATTACCAATAATCTGAGTAAAAGTATTTTCACTAAAATGTACTGTGATTCTTATTCCCTCCTAATTTTAGTCATGAAAGTATTGAGGCCTTTAGTTAAAACACAGTTATTTAGACAACATTTTGGGACAATGCAGAGATGGGCTGATTTTAGAGTCCACCTGAAAACAACTGCTTAAGACTGGGATGAATCACTCCTGTTTTAGACACCTTAAACAATCTACTTGCCTCTTTTGCTGTGCTCATGAGCCAAATTCTGTGAATTTCTAAGCACCCTCAGCTTCCTGTACAGAAAATAGGACTTTAGAGAACACAGCTCTACCCAGGAGCAGCTCAGTTCCTCTCAGACTAAAGCTTTAAGGAAGAGAATTCTCTTTTAGTAATAATCTGGCAACAGTTTAATGAAAAGTGGAAACACTGGGAGATAGGTGTGCCTATATTTCCATTAGTATCATTGATCAAAGATTTAGAAAAGGCAGTATTAAGTTCTTTTGAAATCTCACTCTCAGGAGCACAGTTCAAAACAATTCCACTCCATCTTATCAGTAGGTTTTACAATAAGACCCTTATTAGATTGCAATTGATTCACAGTAATCTATTCATTTTTAGTCAAATTAAAACAACCTTGATTGTAGTGCCACAGTTCATGCTGATACAATTAATGTAGTATGAGAGCATTTCTATTATGAAAATCCTTTATTCCCTGCCTTGGTTTATAGCTCAAGCATAAAGAACTCAAATGGCACTGAAACTTTTCAGACAAAGTCTCAGCCCAGGCAAGAATGTTATTCTTTGAAATATATAATAGCATGAAAAGAATCTGGCTGCTTTCCCCTTGCAGTGATATTATGAGGTGAGAGAAATTGGAAATGTGCGCTGGAGCTGACCACTTGCCCTGTCAGATTAGCGTTCTTTAATTGCAGATGACTAATACATGTGAGGACCAGGAAAACAGGTTAATCTGTTTTGTCTTCACTGTCTTCATTGTATACGATACAAGGAGGCAAACTGAAGACATGATTCCATTTTGTTCCTATGCCTTTAAATGTATCCTTAATTTCAAGGAGTGAACAGAGGAAATAGACCCAGGGAGATGCAGGAACTGCAGACATATTCTGATGCACAGACTGTGCTCTCCCCACACAGGCAGGGACAGCTGCCCCAGAGGGAGTGTCAGTGGATAAAGCACAAAAAGAAGCTCTGTGTGATGTAAAGCCAGGTTAACACAAACAAGCTGGGAAAGAGTCACGAAACTGCAGATGTCCAGATAAAAGACAGACCAAAGTACATCTTTTATTCTGCATCGGTATTTATCCTGGATTCATGCTTTGGGCTGTATTTTTAACTCAGTTAATGGAAGTAGCACAAAACTGTGTTCTTGGCAGAGAGAACACACTCCTGTATCTTCTTTGTGGGCTTGGTGATACATGCACTAACCTGTGTAGCACTGATTTACAAATGCAAGAGATATAGTGAGACCAAATTCCAGGCTAAGGTAAACTTTTCTGCTTTTGCTTCCTAGTTTTAAAGCAAGCTCCCAGTCTTACCTTGAGAAGTGCATTCACAGTTCCCTGAGCCCTGAAAGCTGTTGTAAGCCAATGATGCTGCTCAAAGCCCTCCATTTACTCACAAAACCATCCCTTCACTTCAGCCAGAAGAAATGTTCAGGTAGCTGCTCAGGGAGCTGATCCCACTTACAACTCACCTGGCAAAACAAATACACACTGGTTTCCAGACTCTGGGGTTTTTACGTTACTACATGGATCACACTTGTGTAAACAAAAAGTGGTGGCTGGAATGAACAAATGGGGATGGGATCTCCTCCTCTGGCAGCATTGAAAGACTTGGATAACTCAAAGGGCTCTTCTATGTTAAAGAGAGTTTCCAGAACCTGCATCTTATGCAGCTTCAATTTACCCTTCCCCAACAGAGCACAGCTGTGCAAAATGAGACCAAGGCTCTCTGGACTCCAGCAGCCACCTTCACTTGTAACATGTGGCAGCTATGTCCTGTGGAGCTGGCACAAGAAAGCCTGATTTGCTTAAAAATCCTTTCAAATGGAAAATGGATAAAAATGTAATAAGCAAACAGGAAAAAAAATTGCAAAATTCCATGTGGTCATTTATCCTAAGGTCTTTTGTTTCAACACATGCAGTTCCCCTTCCCCACATCTTTAAATACCAATTCTTACCTCTATTCCCCCTCCTGTTTGTTTGTCCTGGGACAACAGAAATTTAAAAAAAAAAATGGTGGGTCATTACAAACTCAGGGCAAATTCCTATTCAGCAAGAAGTTCCATATGCTGTTTCAGCTGAGGGATCACTGGAAAGATGCTGAAGCCAGAGGACATTTTTAACCAGAACTGCCACCAAGAAAACACATGTGAGAACTTTGTTCCCCAAGGCATCACCTTTCTGTGAACTTTTCTTTACAGATCTTTGCTGTCCTAAGTCTATTCAAAATGATTACTTGAATTTGATACAATACTCTAAAACTTACTCTTCTATGGGAAATCGTCTTCTGAAATACCAGAATTACCATTAGAAATAGCAAAAAACTCCTTGTGTAATTGTATAAAAGAATATAAATATCGTATTAAAAATCAGGATTGTCTCAGGAATCTTCTGCAGTTGAGAGACCTTGGTTGTTCTGTTGTCCTTCATTTTTACTGCAAAATCATTTCCTGAGTACAAAGCCAAAAGTGTCATTTAAACAGAGCAGACTAATTTAAGCAGTAAACATTAGAATAGTTTGAGGAGCAAACCTCAATGTCATGGAGTATGTACAAAGGAACAGCAATTGATTTAATGCAGGAACAGTGTCCATGACCAAAAGGAAAGCAGATAACTTAAGTGTGCTCCCCAGCCAAGCAGTAGCAGAAGAAAACCCAATATTGCAACAATTTATACATTTACTTTTTTTATTCCCAATGGGTTGCTCTTTCACACAAAGGTTGACATCACCTGTGCAAGTATGGCTTTTACTAGTAAAAGGGTTCTCTGTGGAACTTTAGATAAGCACACTTGGAAATAGTTTAGGGTCCAATCCAGAAATAATTAAAGATGATGAAAAGCTTTCTATCCATTGTAACAGGAGCTGGATTGTTCTCTTAGGACTACATTTTGATGTACACTTGCGGGAAATCTTGTATCAGGTCTGTTGACATTTATTCAAACCTATGTCCTGATTCCTTTAAAAAAAAAAAAAGTTGTAATGGAGTAGAGATTACAGCTCTGTTCAAGTTTTGGACCAGGTCCACATTTCTTCCAATTTAACATCTAGCAGAGTACCCAAACATGAGCTCCTGTGAGATGCAGTCAATTATATTATGGCAAATGCTTGCATAATTTCAACACATCAATTTGTAGAAATACACAAAAGTGTACACGCTGTTCAGTCTTGAAAGGAAGAAAACAAAGCAATGTGATGAGCCATTAGCTTTGTCATATAACCTTGAAACAATTTAACTTTGTGAGTATCTCATATTTAATTTTCAGTCATAACTGCTCAGATAAAGTATTTGAAGAGGATGTTCTGGTTTTATCCATCATCTTATCATCGATTGGGAACAATTGGCAGTGAAGCTTTCATCTGTTTCTATACAGGTTTAAGTATTTACCAGAGAAAGAACACTGTTCCTTTTCCATTATTAAAGTAAAATCTAGTGGGTTTTTCCAATACAGAGTTCATTCAATTGAGAGATTCTAGTCAACGTTTCATGGACATAATCCTGATTGCTACCAGTTACTCAAACATGCCCCTCACAGTGGCAGAACCAGACCTGTCCACAGAAACTGGCAACAGTGTTCGAAGATTCCCAATTACCTGTACAAATTACTACTAAGTGTGCACTGTGGACTTTTGGGGGGAACTCATTTCAGCTGATCTTTGTTTAACCTTGTGTGGGCACTCCGAAGAGCTCTCTGTATCCAAGGGCAGGCTCTCGCTCGCGGCTCTGCCCTCCCTGCAGTGCAGATGCAGGCACGCATTAGCAGCTAACGACTGACGGAACACATGTGTCCATATGCCAAAGGAGGACAGAGCTGTCCCCGATTCCAGCACCAGGGCGACACTCTGACACCAGCCCTGCCGTTCTGCTGCACCACAGCAGATGTTCAGAGCCTCAGAGGTTGGCTTCCCATTGAGGGAGGAAGCAATAACAGAGAAGCTGACTAAACCCTGAACTGGCACTTGCTAAATTTACACATGCACGGAGATGCTGAGCTTAGGCACGGAGCACTGCTCCAAAAAAGTGCCTCTTGACACCTGCACCAACCTGTAGAAGAATGGCTCTCTGAGCAAGGACATGCAGAGCTAAGCTACGTGCACAACCCAGGTTTCAATAATTGTTGAGCAGTTTCTCAGAGAAAATGGATACTGGGAGCAGTTTCTCATGGGAGCTGCTCATTGGAATGTGCACAGCCCAGGCCTCAGCAACCTTGATTATCCTGAATAAGCAAGAAAGAAGAAACAAAGTCACTGGTAGGAAAGTGACAAGATGGGAAGACAGGATGAGAAAACAGGAGCATGTAACCACAAGAAAAGAATAGAGAAAAAGCATGATTGTTTAGCTATAGGCAATCCGCATTAATTACGATACGCGTGATAATAGCTATTATCCAATCATAAGTTGCTAAGTGGCGCGTGAGCAAGCTGACTAATGTATATAACCAGGCCTATAATAATCAATAAAGGGAGTTCCACCAAGCACTCTGTGAGTACGTGTGGTTCATCCCGGCAACTCTCCACACCAACAGTATTTTATTCTTGGTTTTGCAGACAGAAAATAAGCTTCTACTTCAGAAATGTTGTCAATTTTTTTTTAAAAAAAGAAGACCTAAACTTATCAATAAGCGTTGATGTTTTCTATTAAAAAAAAAAAATTATAAACACACCTCCCAATGAATTCTCAGGTGCCTGGTACTAATTTATGACAGTCCTCTGTAATAAAAACAGCCTGAAACAAATCATGCAGCTGGAGACAACTCAGAGGAAAATTAAGAAAAAAGGGGTGAAAAGTTTCTTTCTGATGTAAAAGGCAGATGTATCCTCCTAGTTTATCATATTCTGGGCTCTTTTCATCATCCTGCTGTCTTCACACATAATAACTAATCTGACTGGTTTATGTTTAAGCTGTTTAAGGCAATTTAAGTTAATTAAGAATAAACATAATGCCTGAATAAACATAATGCCTGAAGTTAAAACACAAAGAGCACATCTAAGTAAGAATATCTCAGGATAAATATTTTCTCTGTCAATATTAAGTATATGTTTACAGAAACTATTGGACAGATGTAATTTGAAGAATGTGCTGTAAGAGTTTTCAGGCCTGAGCATCTAACATGTTCTCCAGAAGAAGGATGTGGATCTTTGCCTCTGCTCAGGAAGAATGCCTCCTCTCAAAATCTGAAAATCAATCACAGACTATGCCAGGCTGTAGATGAATGAGTCTCAGCCTGAAGAGACGAGTACACCATTTTTGGCATTTGTGCTTCTCTTCCTTTCTGTTGTAATTGATCTCTGTTATTTTATTTATTTGTCTTAGCTCCTAATGTACACAGAAGTCAAATATGCCTACAGCAGTAGCTTGGCTCTATTGAGCTGTAAGTCTTATTTCTCATCCCTGAAAAGAAAACCCACCCACAGGGGTGTTTTACATCTGATTACTGGTTGTTTGTGGCATACTCTCTCTGGATGTTGTACAAAATGCCAACATTTAATATTTCATGTAGCCACTGATCCTTTTGTTCACATTTGGAATGTAATGAAGATCTTGTGCAATGTATTAGTTTATTCCAGCCTCATCATGTCCACATACAGGCTTTTCGTCTTGTGCCTTCCCCTTTTATGTTTTTCATTTATATTTTACTGTAAACAACAAAGAATATATGAACTATTTTACTATCCATGTATCACAAAACAATGTGATTCCACAGTAAGGCTCCACCACAGCTATTTCAAGCCATTAAGTCATTTTACAAACTATATGAGGAATCCACAACTTATGCCGTAAATTATTTTATATATTAAATCTCAAGTTCCTTCCAGGAGAGCACAACCTGCCCAGCTGTTTATAATTTACTTATGTTTTATTTAAGGAACAGTAATGAAGTTTGATCTAAAAGGCAATAATAAAAAGAATCGCAGACTGAAACCAACTACAGTTAATTTCTCATGTGCAATTTAAAAAATATTTTATATAAAACCAGTATGCTGATACTCTATATAATTTTTATCAAATATTTTCCTATAAATGTTTCTTAAGTTAGGATTTTTTAAGGTTTGGTTCTGGAAGCCATAACAATATTTTGATTATCATTTTACTCAAAGATAAAACCAGCATGAAAATGTTGAAATTTCTCTTGGGACAGAAATTTCACTTTCTCAACAGCTCTAGATTTCACCCATATAATATCCATACACTTCCAATTTGTATAAATAAGGCATATGGAATACTTTAAATTTCTTATCGTTTTCCTCTTTGGCCTCTTTTTTCTGGTAAACAAACAATTTTTTAAAAGCTTATATATCCCACGTATAACACCAAAGGCATGAAAGCCAAATTGATTTAGAAAATACTGGAAAGTAACATTTAAAGAATATAGAAAAGTGAAAGTCTTCTGAGTTGAAAATATGAGGCAAGTAGGACCTAAATCCAGGAGCAGGTGTGCACCAGTTGTTTGTGCATTTTAATTTACTTTGAAGGCTAGAGGAAATGACAGAAGACTTCACCTCTCTTCTGTAACCTCTGTGCTCAGTATTTCACTCTGTCTTCACAAAACTCCTTCCCCTTAGTCCCAGTAAGCGAAGCATCAGTCCCTGGTGAGGCAATGCAGCACTGGACACGACGTGGCAATGGTGAGGAATTCACACCATGGTTTATGGGGGATCCTCCGAGACATCCTCTACAAAAACTGCACCTGGCAAGAAGGAACAGTCAAACACAACCACTCACTAAATCCCTTTGTTATCATTTCTAAAAGAAATGTCAAAGATTCTGCCACGGACACCCCCTCAAAGCCAACACGGTGGGGAAAGACCCTTCTGGCAGAACCTGACTGATCTATCCGGCCTGGAAACCCCCTCTCCACTCAGCTGCAAAAGGCTTCAGCAGCCTTCTCTTTAAAGAGATTCCTCTATCTCTTTATTAACTACTGTTATTGTTCATGGCTTAGTCTGAGAGCTGGATTGTGAATATTATACAGGACTTACCAGTGCTCTGCCGTTACAGCAGTGACATTCCTCTGTCTCCTGCTGGTCTGGTTGTTGCCTTAGTGGTTAGATATATTATGCTTTCATAGAAACAGTAAACTACAAATCTCATGTTGCCTTATCCACAGTGGGAATTTTACCATAAGAGCTCAGGTCATTTTGGGAATACCAGAATAAGCAAGGTCTGTAACATCCTCTTCAAAGACGACTATCTTTGTGCTACAAAGAATGACATTTCCTCTATTAATTATACTTTTCTGCGGTTCTGCATCCTCAGATCCAGTCCTGTATTCTCAAAGGTATTTCATTATCTCTTCAGCCAAGAAAGGCTCAGTATCCATTACCCAGCTTCCCACTGACAAAAGATCTTCCACTAATTTCAAAGAGACCTTCCATGAGTAAAGGTTACTGCAAAGTTTAAGTTGTTGCTACTGACAGTCACAATGACTCCATTTCTGTAATGATCCTCTCGCCATTCCACACAGGTTCCTAATACACTCCAGTGAAACTGCAAAAATGCAGCTGGAGTTGCAAAAATACAACTCCATTTCTGTGATGATCCTCTTGCCATTCCACACAGGTTCCTAACACACTCCAGTGAAACTGCAAAAATGCAGCTGGTGATGGTTGCACATCTCAGAGCTAAGGGCTTGGTTCTGCCCATGGATCCCTTCCGTGCCAGTACGGTTACAGGGGGAGCAATGCCGAGTTTCAGATCATGGAGTCATCTGCAGGTTCACTGTGGTTATTTCCAAACCACAAGCCTTGAAATGGTAAGTTATAGTTGCTTCACTCCAACTAACAGAAAGATGCACTCTAACACTCGGTTTGCTCTCTGGAGAGCTATCTCCAGCTCCAGCCAGATGGCTCTGGGGCTCCTGCTAGGCCTGATCCATGCTCGCCAATTTATAAGAATTGGAGACCATAATATTACACATTTCGCAGTCTCTGGTGTTAAAATTTGATGTGAAAAATGTAACTGAATCAGCTAGTGACAGCATTCTTTTATATTTTATTGCATTGTGGTTCTAACATCATTAGAAGATATTGCACTCAATTACTCAAAAGTGAGAAAATTCTAGCATGAACACTTTCATACACAAACAGAAAGCATTTGAAGTACCTAAGGGCTATTAATGTGTAGGAAATCTGAGTTGAATACACTTTGTAAGCTGCTGTGGAAGAAGAGATCTTTTTTTCTTCCCTGCTTCTAGGGACAAACATGATTATTTTACTGAGAATAGGGGAGAAAATGGAAACTAAGCAAACAACTGCAGTTCCAGAAATTCTGTTTCATAAATTATGCCGATAAGGAAAATGTAGCTTGGTGATTTTACAATGCTTGAGTTTTAAATTGAATTAAGTAAAAGTGCTTTATGTGCATTGCCGAGCACTTTCCAGAGGCTGTTTCCTGTCTTTCATGATGCAGTTATCTTTTAATGAACTAGGTGTTTGGGTCTTTCACTAATGTGATGCATTTTATCTGAAAGATCTTGCACTACACGGGAATAAAATATTCATAATTGAGCATCATGGTCCTTTTAGTCACTTATCTTCACAGTGAGATTTTAAAAAGAGCATTACTTTACAATCATTTAGATTTTATTTTCTTTAAAATTTTCCTTCTCTGTAACACTTCCCAAGGTGTCCAAGGTTATTATAAATCACAAATGCACACACAAAAGATTCTGCCTGAACTCAGCATGCCTTAGATCCTTTCCACTGCAGAGCACAATGAGAAAAGCTGACCAGAAGAGATGCCACTGTGAATTCATTCAGATCTGAATGTAAATGTAGAAAATTCCTGCCTCCCTAATTTCTGAATGATTACCATACACACCCTATTTCTTATATTAAATCTGAATTGTTTGGTACTTTCCACGACAAGGATACTACCTACCCTGGGATACGTATCATGCTGTAAATGTCTTTGAGATCATCACTTTACCTTTTGATGATAAAACATTGATCCATTTTTAAAGACTGGTGTATATTCTTAGAAATGGACCTAAGAATGGGTGTCTAAAGCAAAGCAAAATCTTCAGAGGGTGATTTTATTAACCCAGTGAAAGTGAATGCTGCATTCCCTTACATTCATACACCCAAGCCTATGGTCATTATTTAACCAACAAATTGCTCTTTTTGGCTTGTACACACAGAATACTTTTTCTTCCTTACTTGTATGAAAAATGCCCCCCTTAATCTCCACTTCTTTGCCTGGTTTCTCCATATATGAGTAAACTGCAGGACACCACTTGTTTCACAAATGGTATTTCTTCTTTTGCTCCTTTATCAGGAGAACTTCTCTGCCTTGTAAGATACTGCCATACATAAGGATTATATGCCAAAAATGCCATTCTTAGTCACACAATGACTCTTTTACAGAAAGCCACTTAACATAATTCAATGCTGTTATATTAGTTACAGATTTTCCAAGTTGGAACCCAGAAGTAGGAAAGCATCAACATTACTACAAAATTCCTTACTACAATAACAGTAATATACTCTGCCTCTTAAAAATTTCATGTTAGTCTTTCTGTAGTTTAAAAATTTACAACACCGTGATTTACACCCTAGTATGTTTTTAACATCAAAGGAAAAGCTCTAAAACCAAAAATATGAGTTGCTGATGATTGAACATAAATGAATATATTTTAAACTTCAAATTACATTAATAAATTGGAAAATAAATTGCTTGCACATGATATTTCAGAGATAACCCCCACTTACTGAACTTAGGAAACTAGAGATTTGACTCTCAGATTTCATAATGTTTTCTTAAGATTTAAAAATCTGTATCGTTTCAAGGTCACAATTTGAAATTTATTCACTGGATATATTTATCTTGAAGTCTTCTAATACTTTCAGTGGTCCAGAAGGAAAACTCTAATTGCAACACGGGAAGTCCAATGCTTTTCCTCTTGGTACTTCTACCAACACTGAGCCTCATTAACTTTGTATATACTGAGAGTTTTAGAATCCTGGCTTAAAGCCTGATTCAAAGGCTTCTGAAAGCCCACCTAAGGGAGGATATTTATTGATTCAGCCAAAGGGTATCAAATGCTAAGAAACTAAGCACACTTATTGTGTACATTTCACAAACATAATATTTTTTGGATGTCTGTAAGGAAAAAATTCCATTTAAATGTAACATTGTAATAAAGAACTGAAGTTATAATAAGAAGAAAAATGAGTTAATATTGTACTGAAGTAAGACTCTTGGGACACACATCTCACTTTCGTTACAGTTTACCATTACTATTAATTTTATTTAAGGCTCAATTTGATGAATTCAATTCCCATTCCAACTGTAATGCTAATTTAATTCTAATTCTATTTTTTAATTTTTTTACTTATGTTGAACAAAAATATGCAGAATACCCTCATTCACTGTGATAAAGAAAGGCTCTTCCTTTCAAAAATATTGAATTTGCTCCATTGTCCAGTCAAAACTACAGAGTATCTATAACAGAGATGATGGTGAAACAGGTGATAAAAGCTACAGGAATTGTGGCTGCTGCCCATGGAGAGGCGTGAAGCCAAATGGATGAGGGATCAGCACCGATGCCAGGAACTGCTGTGAGGCAGAGAGGGAGATGTGACCCATGGGAGGGAGGGATAAATCCCTCCTCAGGGAGGGGTAAATCCTGGACTGAACGTCCCATCCCTTGCTGCTGTAGCAACGCCCGGCGGGACACCTCAGGAAGTGTCAGTGGGGTAGATCCTCACCCTGTGAGCGGGGACAAGTTCAGGCTTCTTTTTTGGGCCAGGAAAGGAGTGGGGAGTATTATCTTAAAGACACATTTTGCCTTTCTTCCCAGCATCAGAGAGGTGTGCAGGTGCTCCACGTCAATGACTCAGAAGGCAGGGACAGCTGCCTTCACTGCAGCTTTCATGGAATGCCAGCTGATGAGGTATAAATTGAGATGGGTTGGACCTCTACCATTTCTAACCTGCCCTCAGTCCAGAGAACTGTTTTCAGCTGAGAGGAAAAGACAGAGAAATATGGACAAAGATATGGAAATATTTGCAGTAATACAGAAGTATTTACATGAGAGACAACTCTATCACAAATGATTATTCAGGTTTACCCAAATAAACACGGATAATACCTCTGTATCATTTATCTCCATCCTAGATGAAGTATTTATTTACTCATTCTAGTTAAACTTCTTTTAAAAACTCATTCTGTCCTAGTCAGAACAATGCAAGAAACAGCCATAAGAGATTTTCTAAGGAAAGACTCTAAAACATATTTTCAATATAGGAAGTGGCCAACCAGCAGAAGAAAATTGAGATACTCAGCAATGGAGTAAGTCTTCCTTTTCTGTAATGGTGACACAAGCTTGTTCTGACTAGCTGAAGAAAGAAACACAAAATTTGCTTTATTTTGAAGCAGTATCTTTGCCAAGTTATATTGAAACAGATGTCCATGGCTCCAGTGAGACTAATGGCAGAATATGGCTCACTTTGCTTAACCCTTTAGATATAAGTTTAATATATACACGTAAATTACTTTAACTTGATGTGGAAATAAATAATTCAAGTTGGTTTTAACGAGATCTAAATTACTAACTGCAACATACATTGTTCTTCTTCGTACACTGAGCACAGCAGAGTAAATTTTAATTGTGATGCTTAGGGATTTTCATCAGCAGTGAAACCCCTTGTGCACTGAAATGAGAGTGTTCCCTAGAGAGCGCAGAGGCAGGCAGAGAGAATATGTAATGAACTGAGCTCAACAAAATGAAGGTCAGAGCCAACATTCATGCAGAAAAGAGGTCACCCTAGGAAGCTGTGTTATTAAATACAACCTGGAATGTCTACACCTTGACAAGCAGCAGGAGGAAATTGCTACTTATTCCAGATATAATCAAATGATAACATGTAGGTGAATTTGCAGTGGATTTGCAAGCCAAGATACATCTTAAGGAACAGGAATTTACTGATTTGCAAAACAGAACACGACTTTATTGGCCATATTCTTGGCCAAGAACCCACTCATCCTGGTTCAAAACTGACACAAGTAATTTTCGAGAAATACAGATGTGTAAATGATTTTGTCTCACCAAATGGAACTCAGCAGAGCTACTGCTATAGAATTTGCAGAAGGGAGGATTATAGCTTCATGTTGCAACAGAGCAAGAAACAGAATGTAAAGTTTAAGCAAAATTATATTGAGGAATGAACTAAAAGACAACCAAAGGGAAAAACTTCTCTAGACAAATCATCATGTGGTGGACAGAAACAAACTGGACCATAAAGACCAATCCGCACCACATGAATTACCCCGGGAGAGGCAAAATACAGTAAATACAAAAATACAGTGAGAACTCTGAACAGCTGAGGTGTGACAGAGAGGGTTGTGTGTTTACAGTCTCGTAAGAGCATATCTTATGCAGTTCGGCTTACAAGTCCAGCACGATGATAAAAGTTTGCTAATTACCTGAGCACTTGTGAAGCAGCAAAGAGACCACACTGAACTCTCCCAGGTATCTGATGTTTGACAGCACAGCTATTCTGCTTCTGGATGTCCAGGCCCAAAGGATGGTGGTGAATGGATTTACATCCAGCTGGGGCCGACCACAAGTGATGTGCTCCAGGCCAGTTCTGTTTAATGTCTTTATCAATGACCTGGAAGAGAGGATCTAGTGTACACTCAGTAAGTTTGCAGTCAACACGAAGTTGATCTGCTGGAGGGCAGGAAGGCTCTGCAGAGGGATCTGGACAGGCTGGGTCCGTGGGCTGAGACCAGTTGTGTGAGGGTCAACCAGGCCAAGTGCCAGGTCCTGCCCCTGGGTCACACCAACCAGCTCCGGGNGGGGCTGGAAAGTGCCTGGTGGGAAAGGCCCTGGGGGTGCTGGTCAGCAGCAGCTGAACGTGAGCCAGGTGTGCCCAGGGGGGCAAGAGGCCACTGGCACCTGGCCTGTACCAGCCATGGTGTGGCCAGCAGGACCAGGGCAGGGACTGTCCCCCTGACGGGGCACTGGTGAGGCCACTCCTCAAATCCTGTGTCCAGCTCTGGGCCCCTCACAACAAGACAGACATTGAGGGGCTGGAGCGTGTCCAGAGAAGGGAACGGAGCTGGGAAGGGTCTGGAGAATGAGGCTGATGAGGAGCAGCTGAGGGAGCTGGGTTGGCCTGGACAAAAGGAGGCTCAGGGAGTTCTCCACAGCTCCCTGACAGGAGGGTGCAGCCAGGTGGGGGTCAGTCTCTTCTCCCAAGTAACAAGCAACAGAATGAGAGGCAATGGCCTCAAGTTGCACCAGAGTGGATGTGAGAAATATTTCTTCATGGAAAGTGTTGTCAAGCATGCGAAAAGGCTGCCCAGGGAAGAAATCAGCATCCCTGGAGGTATTTAACAGACACGTAGATGGGGCTCTTGGGGGCATGGCTTAGCAGAGTCAAGTTTTCAGTTGTATTTGGCAATCTTAAAGATCTTTTCCATCCTAGAGGATTCTGTGATTTGGAGATTCTAATCTGAGATGTCCACAATAGAAAGATCTGTCTTAGGGTTATCCACTTTATCAGAACTCCTCTAAAAGTATAGTCATTGATGACTATTTGAATTTTGCATTTTTTCATCTTCTTAAAGAGCTTTTTCTTCTCAGCTGTGTCCCAGAGGGATTTTAACTTCTACAGTCTGTGGTCGGAGTAGCCTGATGAAAGGAACTGTGGCCCTTCAATCAGTTTTTAATAGTGTTGTCCTCCCTTTTTGCTCTCAAAGCAATTTACATAGTACAGCACTTGCATGTACTGATCGGAGAGATTTATTATCGTTTTCACTCACAGTAAAGATCATAGCATGACTTTTTAGTGTTGAAAGAAACACAATGGTAAAGCTTCCAAATTTAATTCTTGTGTGACTGTGATATTTTTTTCTTTTCAGAGGGATCTGGTTTTCTTTTTTCTTTTTCTTTTTTTTTCTTTTTTTCTCCGTGGAGTGTATGAATACAAAAAAACCCCCAGAAACAAGTGTTGAAAGTAAAGATGTGATTTGGGAGTTCAGCTAAATGGAACAACTCGGTTGTATCCACCCACATATGCAACTATTCTGTTAGTAACTAGTCTGTTAGTAACTCGGCTAACACCAGGAGAGCTCCTGTGCCTTTAGGGTGGAGGAACCAAAGAGAACATGGTTCACTACTCACTCAGCATCTCTGACTGATGGGGAGATGTCACGCCTGACAACTACAACACATGGCTTTGGACTGGCGTGCAACCAAAACCCATTGCAAAATGAGAGCAATGCCAAGACAGAAAATAGTCGCTCCTCGATGACAAGCGTAACAGACTTCACTGCTATGTTAATAGACAGATGCATGTGTTTAGCATATTTCAAACTATTTTAAAAAAATCAAGAATTAAAGTCCTTGCTATCATGTCTGCAAGTTTCCCAAAAATATTAAATACATGATGCTTTCATCCAACCCTGAGCATATTGTCTGTGCACTGCCTCTCCATTCAGCTGACCAGCAGCAACAGGCTCTGAACCTCAGTTAATCTCCTGCTTCCCAGCTGAGCTTATTATCTTGGGCTGAGTGCCTCATTAACCCTGCCAACGTGGATTCCAGTTGGGTCAGAGATCCCACAGCACCTCAGAGGTGCCTGCAAAAGGCTGGTGAAACTGTGCTGCCTGTGCTTAAACCACACCAGTGCAGATTTTAACATGATTTGGGGCGCTGCATGTAGGACTTCCTACCTTTAAACCTTTCCAGTGCAGCCAGAGTCTACATTTTAAAAGGTGTTCAATAATCCTATAACGATGCTTAAAACACGTCTGTTGAAATGCATGACCTAATACATTTTTAAATACCTTTTCCCAAGTCTACTCATGTCCTAACTAAACAGGTTTTTGAGGTTTACATTCTAGTCAGGGAAGTGGGGAAAAAAGAACTGTTTGGGCCAGAAAAAAATCTAATGGCAAATAAATGCGAAATGAATGGAATTATGAACTGCATAAAGGGAAGGGGAAAAAGTGAAAACCTTTTTAAATAGATCTGGGGAGAAGATCATGACAAATGTACCAGAGGAAAAACTAAATAGCCTTTTCCTTTTGCTGATGATTACAGAGGAACAGTAAAGTAGGATAGTGTATCACTTTCTGTAAAATGTGCTTGGATGGGATAAAAGGTTTCTTGACCTTTTAAAAAAGTAGTTGCTAATCTCATACATACAACCTGCATCTTGCTTCAGGAATCAGGCTTGTTCTGAATCAAATGGACACACATCATGACATGATGACAGCTGTAAAGCGTTCAAGATCTCTGCATAAGCCAGAGGTAACGCCCTGGCAGGGGACAAAAGAAAAATCTCAGCTAAGAATGATTTGATGAAAAGTGTAATTGTGTAAAGAAGCTCTGGAAATGACTCTAAGACTTATTTATGTGAGTTTCAATGGAGTAGTTATTTAATTTATAAATTGTGTCCCATTTTTCCCACTTCCCTCTTTCTCTGTATCTTTACCATTTCTGTTTCTTTGCCAAACAGATTTAAGCAATTTAAAATGTATTATTATACTTTTATAAAGTTCACAGCATTTACAGATAAAGCAACAAGCACTGCCCACTAAGCTTCCTTTCAGAGGAGAACAGCTTAACAAAATGGCCACTAGCAGAAAATAGACATGTCTCTTTCTAAAATTCAGAATCTTACAGGAAACCTGGCAACAAGATGGCATGAAGACAATTCCAAACCTTCTCTATTTTTGAGAATCTGCTTAGGTTTAGTGTGGACTGCTGATAAAGGAGGGAACATTTCTTTCACAAGGGCACAACGAGAAAATATTAGGCTTCAAAAAAAGAAGCAGCAAATTTTGCAATCTCACAATGGTTTGAGATCTCAGCAAACCTCAGTGGTCCTGAGACCATCCAGCTCTCTGCAATCATGTCTCCAAAACAGTCAGAATCTTTTTTTTTTGCAGCTTCTTTGCCTCCTGCAGCTGACAGATATTTGACACTGTTAATGATCACAGTGGGTATTGAAAGCCATCAGCCACTAATAACCTTCAGTGTTCTGGAGAAGCAGGGTGGTCTGTCTCTTCTCCTTGACATAAAAAGAAATTTTTTCCACTGCAGGAATTAACAGTAATTGACTATTACTCTGATTGTGTCATACACACTCAATGATCATTTGCAGGTGCAAAAGCAGGCGAGTTTCTCAATGCGCATGAATGTCTAGGTTCTGAAAAGATACTTTTAAGTTTTGTAAAACTTTTTATAGAAGTTTTATTACTAAAAGAAATGTCTTCAGTCCCATATAAAATTCCAAACTCTTTCCCTTTTGCATGTTAAAAATCAGGAACTGAAGCCTGTAAACAAGACTGTTCAAGCAAAGGAAATACATAATTAGATCTTAATTTTAGAGGAAGGAACTGATAATTGTGTGATTATCCTTCAGCTATGGGAACATCTTGCTCCAGTAATGGTCCTACTGAATTACATAAGGCCATTTCTGAAACAAGATAACACTCTATCCAAATATTAGTTGAGAGTCTTAAACACTAAACTAAATTATTTCAACAGTCCTACAGAACATGCACTTGATCTGAAGTATCCAGACCGTCAGATTTTCCTGTTAAATACTGTCAAGTCAATGCTAGCAATACTGACAAATTAAAACTCAGACACTCTTAAAATGCAAATCCTTTTATGCATGTTTATTTTAGGTATTAAAACTTGAAATTGCTGCTTTTTAAAAATCTAATTCTATTCTCATTTTCTCTTTTCTAAATACTTCCCCATTCAAGATATTTTTGTCCTCCGTGTCTCACTTGGCAATGGAAAAAATCCTCAGTGACTTTCAACATATATGTAACTGCTTATATATTGGGATGTCAGGGTATTAATCACCACAAAACGTTGCAATGACTAGACTAAAAATAACAATATAACATGTTAAATTCCAAAGTATCAACACCTTTCCTTAGGATGATAAAAAGCCACAAAACCCAGCTGAATAAACTTTATGGTTCATTAAAACATTATTTTTACAAAATTTGTATCTACAGATAAAACCAAAATTATTGTTTGCACCTTTAAAATTGAAAAACAAACATTTCTAGATCCATTCGAGCAGGTTTTAAATAATAAATTTGAAAGGGTAACAAGCAAACAAAACGCCTAAAAGACTGAAATACATCAAGCAGCCTGGGACAGAATGAATACATGGAAACATCTTCATTGATATATCCTTTTTTCTTTATAAAAAGTAGCAATTAAACATATGGTTGTATTTCCCTCTGTTTCACTAGACAAAAAAAGTGTCTATTAAATACACTTGAAGGCTGAAACACTATAGTCTGAGAAAGCGATTTTGAAATATGTGTATGATATATATAAAAATCGGGAATTTAAACAGAGCAATGAAACTGCAGTAAAAGTTGTACAGCTGTGCTGATTTTTGTTATTTAAGACATGGCTTAATGTCCCCTATGTGATAATTGGGTGGATGCAACCGTTCAAGTATTTTTTTCTGTTCTATTTTTTAGCCCTTCAAGGCAATGTTCAGCATTTTTAAATCTTACTCGAAAGCAGTTCCAAGAGAAAGACAACAAATTTGCTATCTCTGTCTTGATAATTGCAAATTAGTGACCTTCTCTCACCTGCCTGCACAAAAAGCATCCTCTGTCCACTCTTGCATTGTCTGAATCACCTGGAAGAGCCCAGGGATCAGATTAGACCCAAGTGAATTTCTGACTAACCTGCCTCCTGGGGTATCAGAAGGCGTCGGACGTCTCCCAGAGCACTGCCTCCATTATGTGCAGTGACATTACCGGGCGAGCGTCATGTTCAGCAAGCGCCATCCCGTTAGCTGCCTGTCATCACAAAACACTCCTGCCTTAAATCACAACAAACCGCAGCCACCTTCTTTCCCCGACTGATTTTTTACAGTTTCACGTTGAGTCTTAGGCAAAAGGAAGGAGAACAGGTCAGTGCCTACAAAGGAATCTTGTCAAATGACTCTGCTGGGCAGAGCAGAAACGGTCACATCTTCCACAGTCGTCTGGCCTCCAGCATCATCATCATCCTTGGAGGGCCTCCAGAAGGACACACTAAAAAATTCTCTTTTAGTAAAGCTGCTGGTAAGATAGATTTGTTTGTGATGGACCCTGGTGTTCCTCTGCACAGCTCTGAGCTGGCTGTACCTCCTCAAATCTCACTGAGAATGTGTTACGGTGATGTTTTAGAGTAATGACACGGAGTTTGGTGTCTAGGTAGAACAAAGCGATGCAGAGGGTTTTTTATTATTTTACAAAGTGGCTTATATCTTTTAGTTTACTTGAAGTTTACAACAGTGTTAAAACTTTATTGGACCTCTGGTCCAACATTTGCTAAGTTTATTGGTTAATTTTGATGTTACTTATATCATAATGTTTACTTACAGAAGAATGTAAGTAAATGCAGGTGCACAGAGCTTAATTGATTTTAGAAAACTTCAAGGATTGTTTATAATATTTTAGCCTGGGAATAGAGAGAAAGAGAAAATTCTCACACAAACTCTGGGAAAGTTAGAAGGTTTTCCTGTTAACAGCTTTTTAGCAGTGACAAGAATGAGGTGACCTAGGCAGAGCAATGATCTTTCGAGTTAAATTGCAAAGGATTTTGGAGCTGGCTTAAAGCCAGATGGTTCTGTAACTTCTGGGGTTGCTCAGGCAGTGTATCGAGGAGGGAACTCTAGTGAGCTTATGCCTGATTCCTCCCTGTTTGAGTGAACACATGGCAGTGCCTCTCTCTGGCTCTGTGCTGCTGAACACGTGCGCTGACCCTTTCTCGTGGCTGCGGGCTCTCAGTCAGCTCCTGGGAAAGCTGAGCGCAGTCGAGTCTGTCTTACACACACGGATGTTTGGACATGGTTTGCCATGTTTCCATCTGTGGAAACAGACAAGGACTTAGCCTGAAGTGTGATTAGGTTAATCCTAACACAGATGGTAAAATGAAACTAAAGGTATAAATTAGATTCAGAGAATTTTTCGGCAAAATCTGCTAACAATCCTCCCCTCCCCCATAATTAGAGACTACAGTGATTAAGGATATTTTCATGGGCTGTCACTCTTTCCAGGCTACATGTTCCCCTGTCTCATCTTTAATTTTGTTTTTTATGTACATCATGAAAACTAAGACTGTCTTCCCTTTCTCAAACCTCAACATTCCAAATGTTTCCCATGGAGTAAAAGAGGTGAAGACAGTGAACCTCTGCAAAGATCGAAAGGCAGAGAAACGTGTGATCAACAGCAGAAAAGCACAGAGGGTAAGACAATACTATTACAATATTTTTGCATTAGACGACTTTTGCTCTCACCATCAAATTTACAAACATCATTAAAAATCATCTCCCAGCTCCAAGAAAAGTGACCAGGCACTTAAGCACTGCTGCAACTGCAGAGTCCTCATACAGCATTTCAGCCTTGAAGACCACGGTTCAAACTGGGCATAAGATACCATATAAAAGAATTTGATACCATCACCCTTTTCTGTAAGGCCTGTTTATTTCACATGTCAAAAGCAACAAACAGCTTGCTGCAGTTGGCAACTAAAGCTAAAAATAAGAGAGAGGACACAGCATTGCCTTACAGAGGCATTAAAAACATCCAAGTACAAAATCTTCTACTGATGGGGCTGGCAGGGGAAGTGCAGGGGGGCGGCTGTTTGAAAAGCAGCAGCTGTACAGCCAATATGTCTCAGTCCTGTCTGTTGCCTGTCCAAAACTTTAGCCAAAATGTATTCAAAGTTAACTATGAAACAAGTGTTTCCCCTTTTTAGTTTAAAATTTTTGCCCTAATTCTATTTTTTTAGTGTTTTTTGAGCCTCCTTATTTTAGTTTATCACTAGCACACCTCCTAGGGACACTTTATGGGCTAGGTTTTTAAGCAAAAAATCCAACTAGCCATAACAAGAACAAATCTAAAGGCACTGACTCAATTCTACAAGTTTCTAATAATCTAGAAAACTTTAATTGAAGAAAGCAGGAATTATAGAATCTTGCATTGGACACATGTTCCACAAAATTCATATAAGAAAAAAAAACAATCTCTTTTTTCTTACCCTGGAGAATGAGATGAATTTTTCTAAGAGGTAAAAGCCTTACTCAGCTTGCTATTCCAGTCAGTCCCGTTGACTTTGACAATATGAAGTTAGAAAAAGAGTTCTGGAAAATCCCAGCAGGAAGAATCTCTTGCTCATACAGAAACGGAGTTCTCTGACTGAAAACTAAACAAGCCTTTTTTGCTGTTTTGTTTCTATTTTATGAGATTTAGGATTTGTGGATGGCCATTTAGCTGGTGGTGGTATCTGTCACCAACGGACTGGCTTATTGGGGATTGAACATAAGCCAGGTTCATTTTATACCAATACTCAGCTTTGGTACTTCTGATAAGCTCCCATGACAATGAAACAATTACAAGACTTGAAAATAAATAATGCTTTAGTCAATTGCACCTTATTTTTAAAAGGATTCATGGCAATTCAATGAAAGGAAATTGTTTTTCTCTCTCCTTCAGTAATTATTCTGACATATTCCTTGCAGAGTAGATGTGATTTCTTGGTCAGCTACTTTTCTTGAGAGTTAACAGTTTAACAAAGCCCAGATCATAGATTTTTCACAACCATTTGTAGACGGAAAAGATATCTAGGTACCTGATTTTGCAACAGATGAAGGGGAAGGTGGGAAAGAAACAATCAGTCTGTATAATCCTTTATATCATTGTACACATATGTAAGAGCTTAAGGAAGGCTGTAATTAGATTAGGGAAATTTTTAAATGGTCCAGGCTTTGCATGAAAAACAGCATGGTGGGACATTTTTATTACCAATATAGTTGACACTTTGCCCCAGCAGCTGAGGATTTACACATCTTCTTAGATTTTGTGCTTTTTTCAGCAGATGCAGGCATGAATATTTAACTCTGAGGGCCTCTAATTTTATTACCTGGGAAACAGTTAAATACTGATATGATGTTAACCTCTACCAACAGCCAGATACCCAGGAAATATCACATTGTACTTATTACTCTAATCCTAAACTTGCTGTTTTTTCAGCATCCAAGGAATCTGCTCAGTTACTATGTTCTCTATTTTCCATGCAATCAAACTGATGCCTTGTAAAGGCTGATCTGGAGCAGAGGCTGGGCAGAGTGAAAGGATAAAGGGCAGGGATTTATGGAAAGGCCTTCCCAGGGCACACCTTGGGCAGTGCAGGAGTCTCGCAGAGACTGCACCCAGGATGGACACAGCCACACGTTTTTGGGACAGATAGAAGTTCTGTCCATTTGCATATCAGCGGTTAATTGTCCAATTCCAGCTTCAGGCAGTGCAGTCCCATTCTCCCAGTTTGCTCCCCCCAACTCACTTTTGTTTCCATTTCACGGGGCCTGAGACAGTGAGGTGTCCTTGATTCTCAGGCCTGGAGAGGAATTGTTGTGTCTGACCAAAATGGGAAAAGCAGTTGCTAACACTCTGTATGGAGCTGAGAGTTACACACTAAAGAATTGCAGGGCTACAAACATATGAAAATAGAAAAGCTAAAATCCTAAGGCATCAAAACCAGATAATGAAAGATGTTCCAGGAAGTACAGAGCTGCTGTCTCTTACTAAAAACTATGCATTAGACTTTGAAGAGATACAAAGGACTAAAAAGGAAAAGAGTAACATATGAAAAACTGCATACTAGTGCTTTTTGAAATCTTCATTTTAAAAGATATATTTATGGACTAAATGAGATTGCAATATCATGAAAATTTTGCAATGCTTTGAGCCTAATATCCCTTCTAACATAACTTAATTAATTTTACAGATTATAGAATAGACACCAAAACTTCTAAGATCTGGAGAAGCAGAATCAGAAGTCTTAGATTATGTTTCTGGTTTTGTTCCTGATTTGCTGTTTTAAGACACAAAATCACTTGAGTTATAGATAAACCTGAAAATATATAGATGTATAAATTCAACTGCAAAGAAGTTTGAGAGTCTTGCTTTACATTAATCTAAACCCTTGTAGTAGGGAGTTGATCATATCATGGGGGGGAGGTTGATAATGAATCTATAAGGGAATGTAACCCTTGATACTGTGTAATTTTGGCAAACAGATCTTTCTGTTATGTCCAGCCATCAAGGTAAAGGTTCGGTGAATACATTCCAGCCCTCCTGAGGAGTTCCAAACTGTTCTCTTTGACTGCCTGCTAGCTGTTACTCACTGTGATTTGTGATCTAAGCCAAGCAACTCCTCTTTTTTCTGCTGTCCAAACAGATGCCTGAAACATCCTCAGCAGGAATACTGAGAACACTAAATAACAAACACTGAGCAGCAGATGTGAGTGTTAGAGCATGACTACCTTGGTTCAAATTCAAATTCAGGTATTCATATGGCACCCAGATATTCTCTAAAAATAGGGCATTGTGTGAGCACTCATACTTGGCAAACAAGGTATTTCATGAAGGTTGAATCTAACAAATTTCAGGGGATTCACATCAATATTTTTAACTTTGTTTATTAGCATTTATCTATCTTCATGTGCTAGGAGAATCTTGTATGAGAAGTTGTAAATATCAACAAAGTACAACAGTTTTTTCTGGATATCTAAATCTTTTTTTTGTTTGTTTTTTAGCTGTTTTTAAAAGGCAATTGCATATCTACAAAAACACTCCGGGAAGTGCTTTCTGTGTATTTGACATTTATTTTTAATTTACATCTACCACAAAATACACATGCTTAATCAATCCCTGCATGATCTGTAAATTGAAGAATTACAACAACTTCCTGCCTTTGGGGCAAGGAGTAGAGAGATTTTTATAAGAATACACTGTAAAAGCCATTCCCAGAATAGATACACATGAGAGTGGGCTTCTTTACCCATTTTCTTCAGTTTTAGCTGAACTTTAATCAGTAACAAAGATCTTATATATAATTTGCTACAGCTCCCAACCAAAGCCAAGAAACATTGTCAGCAAAACTACCCAGATTCTGATTTTTTACTCCTCTCCTTTTCCTGTCATTCTGATGATTATGTCATGCATTTATTTTGGCGACAGGAGAAAGAAAAAGATAATAATCCACTGGTATTATCAGAATTACTCCTCCAAATCTGGGCATTTCTAGATGATAGAGCACCATGCAGTCAAGTTAAGCTAGTACAAAATCAGAACTAGAAGCTGGTTTTTCTTCACAACCCACCTAATGTGGCAGTATCATTTTTGGTTTCAGCCCGAGCTCATTCTAAGTCTGTTTGAGCATCTATTCCCCTGGGATGTACAAGTCTAAACACTAACAACACATCCAGGCATTTACCAGGAATGACAGCCCCAGGCCCTGGTTAAACATCCAGCTTCCATGACCTCCGGTGACCTCCTCAGAGAACTCTGCACATCCAGCTGTACACTACCTACAAATGTGTATCATGCTCAGCCGCATGTGAGCCTAAGTCAATGGGATAGAAAATATTTTGACAGAGCAGTTTTGCATCCACATCCTCTACCCTGTCAGAAAGAGTAAATTTCTCTCTCAACAGATCAGTGAAGTCAAAATGCATCATTCATGCACTGCTGTAACCTCCTGTAATACACATTAAAACATACAGTTTATGATGTGTTAAGAATAAATCTTTCTGTAACATTTCATTTTGTTATTTATTTACTTATGTATTTTACGAGGTTTCTATTTTTCCATTTCAATACAAACACAGCACTTGTTAGAAGAGAGCAGAGGAGAGCCAGCTCTCTCTAAGTAGCACACACTTGAAAAGTCACAAAACACAGCAGAAATAGAGGGAATTTTTCTCTGGGACATCCCTTCCACCTCCTGCAACAGATGGTTGTGTGTCCCCCAGCTTCCAGACTGTGACCTGCAGTATGAGCACTTTCTACACTCCTGTCCTTTATCACTCAAACACCTTTGGAAATCTCACCCGTTGTGACTGAAGTTTTGAACATATGTCAAGAACAGAGCTCTAGTGACCTCCAGGCATCCAGTTAGACCCCAAATCATTTATAATTTCCCATGAAAATTTCTATACTTGCTTGAATTGACACCTTTATGTAGAACTGGGAAGAGTGGTGAGTAATATCACTGTTTTTCAGAGGATGCCTCATATGAAGAGTTCATTTTACACAGTTACACCATTTCACATAGATAATTCAGTAGGACTGAAGCCAGGCAAATAAAGTCATCTGTTTTGTTGTTATAAATTGATCATGCAGTACATTTCGATAAATCATCTCTTTCACTATAGCATGGAACTACTGAACACTGAAAATGTTCAAGTTACTAAATAACACACCTAAATATATCTCATATGTTAATGTTGATTTTGACTCCAGAATAATACTTTTTCATCTACCTAAATCTATCTATACAGAATAATTTGCTATTAAAGCAGACCAAATAAATGACAGCATAATACCTTTTCTGCAACTGACCAAAAATACCATAAGAATTCAGAAACAAATTTAACATAACTAGCAGTTCACAGCTAACCAACTACAAATTTAAAAAATTAATTACCGTTTTAAAAATAAAAGAATTGCTGAATATTTGAGTCATTCTCTAATGGTGGTAACTATCAAACTCAGTTGGAAAGCAGCAAAGGGATTCCTGTGATAATGAATAATTGCACTCATGAATGCCATGATTTCCACTGAAATACTGCATTTCCAAAGAGCTCAAGTAGCTGAAGGTAAAAACGCTACAGCAGAAGAAAGCTGGGGGAGGTGGAGCAACCCCAGACACTGTGGGGTGATTGGTCAACAGTGCTCTCACAACAATCATGAAGATATGATTTTTAAAGCATGAAAGCAATTAAGAAGGAAAAAATTGAAATGAATGGAAATTGAAGGTCATCCCACTGCTGCTGAAAATCTCATCACATTCTTCTGAGGGCATTACAAAAGTAACTGACATCAGGGAAAGGCTTTCACAGACCCAGGAGGACAAATAAGTGCCAGGTTCCCATTAAAAAGTTTTTGACTGAAATAAATCCACTAGAAACAAATATAGAGCATTAATTTATGGTGTAATGGGAAGTAAATTGTTTTTCTCAAAGCATTATGAATTGCAATGCTAAACCAAGGAAGACAACAATTTAGATAACCCTATCACTCAGACAGCAGGAAAAAAAATCATTTTTTTGCATTGAACTAGTGAGTGATGGCAATGAGAACGGTACCAAAATGACACTACAGAGACATTCATTGAGATAAACCTACCCATAAGGAAGGCACCCACAACATCGTGATGATGATTGTTCAGCAAGTTCATGACATACCAGTATTTGACATCCTTCATGAAGAAATTCCCTAGAGCAGCACTGAGCATTTAGCAGCTCTGAGTACTTTGTCTTAATCGAACAAAGCACAGAAAATACATGGAACAATGATTTTAAGAACATTCTTAAGGACGAGAAGGTACTGTTTGATTCGCTAGACACTGGACAATTGTGTCTGTGCCTGTGCAGATTCTGCTAAAGATGAACTTGAAATATTAATATAATTTTAACCTAACTTTTCTACCTGATGGCAAAGTGTCTGGAATATACAAATGCATAACCAAAATATCACAGGCATGTTTAAGAACTTTTCATTCAAGGTCAAGGTATTGGTTTGCCCTAGTTTATCTAAATGGCAAAAACAGGATCTAAATTGAATGACCTTAATCCCCCTTCTCCCTCCTACCACAAATCTTGAGAATCACTGCAGTCCTGGAAATGTGAAGAGCTGAATATCTTAAAAAAACATGGAAACCTTTTGAGCTCTCTACAATACAGAAAACGAATTATACTGCAGTTCCACGCAAACATCTTGTTTGCAGGAATGTGCTTTTATTGTAAGTAGAAAGGCATTTGCCAGTGTGGCCCAGCTTGATGACTCCCTGAAGTTAGGGCTAAGTGTGATGATCAGANATTTGCCAGTGTGGCCCAGCTTGATGACTTCCTGAAGTTAGGGCTCTCTAAATAAGATGATCAGATTTTATACATATATGTGTGTGTGTATATATATATATATGTGTATGTGTGTGTGTATATATATATATAAATGCAGTCTGGGAGAAAGTTCACTAAGCTCTGGAATTCTCTGGAGGAGGGAGAACACAGAGGAACAAAAAAAGGCACCAAAAATATGGATTAAAATCTGAAATGGCTTTTTGTTTCACTGCTTTTTAACTTCAGAGTTGCAGTAAAATCTGTTTTTGGCTAACTGATGGTTCTAAGGTGATTTAATATCTTCAGACAAAAGTAGCCATATAAAAAGGAAGAGACAATAGATTGGTATTTTTTATCTCCTGGCGTACACACAACTTTTTTCTCTTTATGTGGCAACAAACCAAAGAAATCTCAGCATGGTTTATAGGTGGGGAAGACAGAAATCATTTCCTCAGTGCCATTTATACAGGGAAGGACATGTTAAACTAAAAGGATTGCAGCAGTTAAGAGAGGGAGAGAGCAGAAGTGTTCGAAGAGCAGTGAGTAAGTCCTGACGGGAAAATACCGCACTGCATTTCCTCTGGTGACCTGAGAGTGCTGCTCTCTCTCACCAGGGAAAATCAGAGCCGAATTAGCACTATAAAACCATACAGCAAAGGAGCACACGGTTATTCCTGGCCAAAATGTTTACTTCCCCAGTATCTCAATTTTCCCGTAGTAACTTAGGAGCCTACTGGTTGATCTTAACCAAATTTGATTAAAGAGAGCTGTTTCAAAGAATTTAACACGAGTGTCGTGGATATCAGCAACCAGGTACAAGATAGGTGGCATAGGAGAAAAGAGTCAGAGCAGACATGGTAGGATTAGATCCTAGAGAATCCAACCAAAAGGCTTGCATGTCAAGAAAAATGTTGGAGTTCAAAAGTTTCATTGTTCAAAGCACCAAACCTTCCACAATCTATATTTTTCTGTTGTATCATGAAGCAGCAATTAAACAAATAATGATTATCAGCAGCAACTCCATGGTAATAATTCACAGCTGGTCAGAAGCCATTAACTTGTGTCTCTATGGACTGAGGTAGGTGAATTATTCTACAGAATAAAAATGCTCCACATTGTATCCCTCATATGAATAATTAACAAACAAGCAGCTCACAGTGCTCAACATTAGTAAGGAAAGGTTGAGACCAATTATCTGTTCTAAACTAGTTATATTGTAAAATTGAAGAGAGTTTAAGTTTCTCTTAATCCTGTCAGAAGTGTGGAAAGCAGCTTCAGAAAACTTGTCCTACTAGACTTTAGCCTGATTACACACATCAGTTGGAAAATATAGAATTGATTACTTGATGAAGTCAAGAAATTTCCTAGTTCATCCACACTGCTTTTTTAGCTTTTATGAGAGAAATAAAATTCTCCAGGAGTATGATTAATGTTTTCCAAGGTCTTGTTTTGGAGAAAGAGCCCTGACTCTTCTTGTGTCCCAAGAGCACAAGGGAGACCTGGGCTCGGATTGTTACCACTGGACCTATAACAAAGGAAAGAGCTTCTCTCCTGTATTCTGCCCACACATCCTCCCTCAGGTGCACTTCAGTTCACAGTGAAATCTGTCTAGTCTGTTCATTCCGACTGACATGACAAAGATCCTCGGCTTAAAGTGATCCTGCAAGTCTTGTATGTACAGAGAGAAGGGCATTAGAGCACGATCTCTTACTGCAGAGAATTGCCTAACGAGCTGCATCATCGTGTTTAGCAGTGTACCACACAGTGTGAGCTCTTCAGAAAGCTGCTGGAGCAGGTGCATCTGTCTTCTGCAAAGCCATGTTGAACCATGGTGAAAAAAAAAAGGGTGAGTATGCAATAAAATATTTCAGGCAGATGGAGAAAAATGATCACTGCCACTGACTGCATATGAATTGGACACTCGCTTTCATTACATTTCCCTTTCTGCCATCCCGGCCTACTTATTAATTTGCTCACCTCCTATGCCCTGACCTTTTATCTATAAGTTTTTTGAATTTGGAAATGTCATTAAGTATAAATGTGTACAATTTCACTGCATGAAAATACAGCATGAACTTGTAGGCCTGCAAGAACTTCCTCAAAATAAATTTCATAAAAAAGCCAGCATGGAAGCCCAGGTAAGAGAGAGAGTGCCTAAAACTGATGTACAATTTGAAGATTTTCCAGTATTCCCTCACCCTAAATCTGGTTTAATATTCAGAAGGCTAAAAAGATCTTCTTTATTATGTGAATTGCATCCTACATAACAGGAAAGCAAGTGAGATTTGATTCAGCTAATTTATAGACAATTTACTATTTTGATAGGACAGATAACTTGTCTATCCCTTATGATATAGAGGAATAAAAATAGTGGAATTATTCATATACATGCATAAGGTAGATACTCAATAGATTCATCTTTTACCTAATTTTTATGCTTCACATTAGTCCCCATCCCTAAAGGTTGTTCCTGATTTTATAGCCCCAGGCATACATATTGGACTCTTTATGTGGAAATAATTTTGAAATTCACAAAAACTTTCTCAACAACTGTTTTGCAGATACCTTCTGTCATATCAGACACATTCATTGACTTGTCAAGGAATAGAATCAGAATATTATAATACTGGCCTATGTTTCATCTGAGATCAACTGTAATGTGTTCAGTAGAAGCAGAATTAGGAAATGTTTTTGAAATAAGAAAAAAATGTTAAAAGCCCTGTGGAATCAATCTCTTCAGCTACAAATACCAGGTCCTGAGCTGATGAAGAAGTTTGGCAAATGGGGGCCAACCTCCTTAAGAAACTTTACAGGAAATAAGTATTTATTGTAAAATGGAATTAGGATTCACAGGCTTTGGTTTCTATTTCCAATTATAATTAATTCACACCCTTTCCCTTGTTTCAAGAACTGTTTCTTTCTTGGATGGAAGTTCTCTTACAATTTTTGTTCCCCTCTGTAGGGGGAAGATTGAGCTCAAGCGCAGAAGGTTCATCAGCAGTCCACTAACCCCTCTCTTCTGTAAACCCTAAAATATCAGACTCCATGAATTGATTTTCTTTCGTTCTCTGCTTCAGGCGTAACTGTTAATGAAGTTGCCAGGTCTGTTGAGATCCTAAAGATTTATTTGTTATACTGAATATAATGTCAAGACAGAGAGTTATTGGTTGCTTTACTCTGACAGTTTTATTCATGAAGCAGAATACTGGAACTTACAGAAGCTTAGCCCACTCAATACATCATTCCTGAAACTTAGTTAACAGCTTAATGCAAACTTAGTTTAAAGTAGAACAATTGCCTTTAACAATCAAATACTTTATAAATAAATTGCCTTAAAACATTTAAGTGAATTACGCTGTCATGTAATCACTCTTAGTGTAGTTGTGCACTGACTTCCTTCTATTAACCCTTAATCAGTCCAAACCACAGCAGTCAGTATCAGAAGTGAGCCTTTAAATATCCTGCCCTGTTCAGTTTGTCTCCCTATCCCCTCTCATACTCACATTTGAGCTCTGCTGCATCAAGGTGACTTTAAAAAACCCAATCCAAGCAAAAATCCCCTTGAAACTTAAACAAGTATGACAACCTTTTACCTGTATGACACATGTCATAGTTTAGAAAAAAATTTCTTCACTCCGAAGTGAACAGGAGGAAAATTATTGAGGTGAAAGAGAAAGTTTTTCTAAACTGAAAGATCACCAGAATATTTTCAAATCAAAGGCAGCAGAATTTAAAATTTTGGGAGAACACAGATGAAAGTCCTGAAATAAATGCAAAACTCTATTTCTAGGTGGTAGATTTTCTTTCTTGGATGATCCTGTAGAGAAAGCAACTCGTTCACTTCTGCAGAGTCTCATTTATGCACATCCTTGGGGTAGGAATTAGGTAAGGAAAAGCAAATTTTATTTCCTGAATCTTTTAATAAAAAGCATTTACTTCTTGAAATTCTGAATTTACCAACCAAAAAGATAACATCCTGAACATCAGAAACATTTGAGATTTTTTGGACCTGAACTCCTAGGCTGAACTGAAGCAAGGATGCTTGCATCTTCCAGCAGAACTAGGCTTTTCTATGGTGAGTCCATGCTGCTATAAATCCAGCCCAGTTGCTACAACCACCAGCCCAGAACAGACTTTGGATGTTTGGTCTCACAGGTAGCACTAGTGACACATTCTAGATACCAGACAACTTCTATCTTAAAATCAATTTGATTTTTTCTTTTCCTCCTCAGTCCCACAATTTGGTCAAGTGCCCCTACTTGAAAATATTTGCCGGTGAATCTTAAAATACAAAAATTAGAGCCTACAAAACATGTGAGTTTAATGGTACACACTTGCCAGAATATAAAGGTATGAAAGTCTACATTTATGATCTCAGAGGGGGAAGATTCATGGCAGTGCTGAGAGGCAGGAAGGCTTTTACAGGTTTGGGATTGTGGCATTACTCAGGGAAGGAGAACTAAATTCCAGTATAATCCTTGACACTCTTCCACACTACTGTGTGTTCTGTATATACATTCTCTTGTAGCAAATAACAACTTAGAGTGTTTTTAAAAGACCTGCTATTTCTTGCCTTTCTCTTATAAAACAAAACCTCTAACAAATCAAACATAGAAGGAAAAAAATATGATAAGGACTATATTTAGGACATAGAATGAGATTTATTGAAAACATTGTGCTGCTCTGTCAGTGTTTTGCATGTAAGTGCTACTTCCCCAATGATTCCTTTGCTTAAATAAAAGAAGTCTTGATCCAGCTATAAAATATTCCTTCCACACATCTAGCCCTGCCTGGTCTTACCCTGGAATTGGTTCAGTAAGAACGTGGTGCTATTCCAGTTCCCAATAAGTGTATTTGTTTAGTGCTCCCCAATTACTCTTTTGTTGTAATTTTCACTGAAGCTCAGGACATTTCCCCCAATCCCAAATTATCAAATTGCATTCATGCTTTCACGGTTTTGTTAAAAAAATCCCTGTTCAAAATCTTTTGCTTCCTATGCATCATTTACAAAATAAAGTGTCTCAAAACAAAAAGTCATTCTAAGACCATATTCTCCCCCTACTTTCTCAAGAAAAGCAAAAGCCAAGAAATGAAGAACAATTCTGTTTCCAGCCAACTTGGTTGGTTTTGTTTTTCCTTTCCCTGTTCCTTTGCTCAGTTACAAACCTGAATATTGCAGCTAATCCTGGCCAGAGGCACAGTACAGTGCACAAAGGTCACCTGATCCTAAATATTATGCCAGGGATATCACCTACAAACATATGATACATATCCTTTTCTGTGAAAGCTCTTCTGTCGGTAGTCTCTAATGTCTGGATTTGTCACTTGACAAGAAAGCTGATGATAGGACAACAATTATTTTTTTTTTTATTACGTGATGGTACAAATTTCCATAGGATGTTCTCTCAGCCAGACTCAATGCAATGACAGAGTAGTTCTAAACATGCAAAACTGGCCTCCGTCGGTAACAGTACTGCAAGGATTCAGAGAATACCTCATACGAGTCTCCTGTGAGAATGACTACTTTCATTAGAAAATATAAGATGAACAGCAAGTCAATAAAATACAGCAGAGTTCCACAAAGCAGGGAAAAACCCTGAATCTTCTGTTCAAGGTCATGGACCCAGCCTGAGCTGCTGTTAAATTAAAGCTACCCTTTTGAGATGCTTAAATTATCTGTGCCATGTGGATTGGGGCCATTGACAGCTGATGAGAAAATTACTTCTGTACTACCTCAGGGGAATTCCCACACCTATTAGACCTCAGTGGAAATGAGATAAGTTTGCTTTAAGCTCCTTCCGGGCTTTATGCCAGAGTTTGGCAGAATCCATAAAAGAAACAGAGCTCCCAGGCCAGCAGTCACTTAGGCTTGGATTTGGTGTTTGACAAGGAATGCCTAAATGAGGCACAGGAGGAAAAATAAGTGCTTTGCTTTGATTAAATGAATCAGAGACTACACTGTCTTTCAAAAACGTAATTTTAGGAGACAAACTTCTCCTTATTTCCAAAGAATTGGTGAGTAAAATGATGGTATGGGCTATCCAAGAAAAGCTGAGTCAGTAAAGAACCCAAGGTTATCAATTTAGCAGCCACAGGTTATGAAATATTCGATAAGACTAATATGGATCCTGATGTGTAATTTCTCAAGTGCACATGACAGATGCATCATAAATAATAAACCAATGCATAAATGTAGCTTATATCTTGGGGGATAATGCCACATTCTTTTCACTCGTAGGTCATTAGCTGTCATTTTAATTCCTAGGATTAGGGTCTTCAGCATTCCTCAGCCCTGGCAGTCCACACAAATAATGCTGCACTCCTGTAATTTCCTGGGTTTTCCAGGCAACAGAGTGTAACAGGGCAGAGTAGCTGTTCTTAATTGTCATACAAGAAGCAGGGAAACTGTAATTTTACTCTAACACTGTGTGAGTGTGGGGGTGCATTTCCCCTTCCCCCAGCCCATCCTTGGGCCTGGGTGCAATCTCAGAAGCTCCTGATAAGCCTTGACTGAACCATGTGAGAGGTGAAGTGTGCCTTGACCACACCAGTCAAGCCATGAGGCACCTCTGGATCTTACCAGGAGCTCTTGAACGGTACAGATGGGAGCAGCCAAAAAGAGCAGCTGCCCAAACAAGGCCAGTCTTAAGCAATTCTCCTCTGCAGCCCTGGTGAACCACTTCCCTGAACCACAGCCCGAGTGGAGCGGTGCCGCTGCTACAGCCCAGTTACTGACATGGGTTATGGCCAGCATGGAAACCTACAGATGACCAAAGGCAATCACCTTGGGACCCTATAAACAGCGGTCCTGAGAGAGGCCCTTTGAGCTCTCCTGGGCCTCAGTGGCTTCTCCAGCACCTCCCTTTGAGTGAGAGACCTCTCAGAGATTGTGAACCCTCGAGCGCCACGATACTCAACCAACACTGGCAATGAGGCCAAGGCTGATACTTCCAAAAACACCTCCTATCCCTACCACCTCCCCATTCCTACAAGTATAATACATCTCCTGAAGCTGTTCTGTCTCTCCCATCTCTGCAGCAGAGCTTGCTTTTAAGAACCCCTGAAGAGAATCTGGATTTTCATGTCTCTATTAGCTGTCACAGAGCACATTGCTACTAGAAAATCCTGCAGCCAAATCCCTACTTGTTTTAAACCTCTTCAAATCCAACTCAGCACAGATGTGTGGCTATTCCAAGCATTCGAACTGCCTTTTCTCTGAACATTCTGGGTACAGGGTAGAGAGCTGGTCCTGTTTAAGACTAACCAGGCTCTCCTAAGGTCTGATCATGTTGTCATGCTTGCCAACATTTTTGTCTTGACAAGAGTGGCTTGTCAAGAAAAGGAATTCACAAGGTATTCCTAAAGTCCCTTGAATGATCCTGGTCTTCCTTCATCTTCTTTCCACATCCTCCTGGCTGAGTAGGCTTTCCATGGTGCCTTCTTATGTTCATAGCCCTTAACTCTCCTTGCACAGAGATCAATGGGCTCTGAACTCTATCATTAACTCCACCAGGGTCCTGGAAATTAGCTGATGAAATGTATAAATTCCTTTGTGAATCTGCTTTGCTCACTCCCAGAAGGGCTTGGATTGTGTACTCCACAGGACTGTTGTGGTCATAAAATGGCACAAACATTGTTTTCCTTGTGCCTTGTATTCTCCTGGTGAAATGCAAGGCAACAGATCTCAAATTAAGTGTGAGTGGTGTCAGTCACATAGTTCTGCCAATACACTTCAAGCTACCCAGCTAAATCTGACTACTTATTAGAGCAACTATAATAATCATTATCTTTGTCATCAATGTATTTATATTCTTGTTTTACTTTCTCTGCATTGAGGCAGAGCTAGATATCTTCCTTCAGAGTCTTCTGATAAGCCTGGGTTTACTAAGGCTCTACAGAAACATTTTCTTTTCAGGTAAGGGCATTAAAGGTTTACATGTGGCTTTTCTTTTTGCCTTAAATTTATCTTTTAATAAAAAGCCACAAGAAGAAAGCAGTGGAAGAACACTACAAAAATGGTACAAATGCTTGTCTCATGGGGTCTCAGCTGTCGTCTGACTATGGATTTTAAAATGACAAACAACAACATGCAAGTGAAAATAACATGTTATTTCTCCTCTCACCTACCTCTGGGTAAATGGAATTGCCATTAAAAAAAAAAAAAAAAAAAATCAAGGTAATTTGTTTTCACTTGACAGCAGGAACTAAAAGTACATCGATGCTGCTGTCATGAGTGGTATCTTGGATTGCCCCATAGTGGTGTTTGTGCCTGATTGAAGGGGACGCTTGCAGAGCTATACACAGGGAAAGTCAAGATCTCAATTCAAGTTTTGAGAGCAAACATCAACAGATATTTCATATTTCACGTTTGATCTTCAACTTAGGAAAGGGATAAAGGTTGAGGAAATTAAACCTATTCCCAGGTGTTGCAGATGACATCCATCAAATGATCAGTAAAGTTACGTGTTTTTCCCATCAGCCAACTATAAACATGCATGAGCAACATCTTCTCATAGAAGAGATTTGTTTATGTAAAATGCACTGAAAATTGTATAACTGTTAATCCCAGAGATCAAAAATGTTCCTACATCCTTCTGGTTCAAGGGAGTTAATTTCCACCTGTGAGACATCTGTCATCAGATGTCAGGGCTGCAGACAGTGTGAAAGAGAAGAGAGCTACTAAATAGTTCAGTTCTGTCATAATGGTCCCTGACTGCGTCTATATATACATCAGTCATCTGCTGAGCCATGTCTTCTCCCTGTCTCCCTCAATATTCACCTCAAAGTGCTTAAGTAAAAGGCAGGATCAAGATGTAAATGAGCCAAAAGTAATTTAAACTCGAATCTCCTACAGCTCAACCAAAGGGAGAGAAAAGACCTTCATATTACTGGTTCCCCTTCTGCCCGTGCTCAGTCAGGTTCCCCACAAGTGAAAAGCCCCTGTCTCCTTGCCTTCGATTCCAGGCCAAGCTGGAAGTGCAGTAGGATACTGTAAAATTCCATCAGCTGCCATCTCCTTTGTCATTACTTGTACTAGAAACTCCAGGGGAAAAGATATAAATAACCATCTCTCCTGCTTCTGGTCACCTGGAATTTCTCCACTCTAAGAGAATCCTTAGTTGAAACTAGTAAAAGTGAAAAAATCTACCAAAAGGACCTGCAAGAGTAGCTAGGCATAAAAAAATCTGATCTAGTGTCAGGCATTACTTTAGTTTCTTTTGTATACAAATGATGAAACATAAAAAAAAAGGATCTCGGCAGAGAGCCTACAGAATACCTTTAAAAATGTCATGTGAATATCAATTTGCTTTGTTCATACTCCTTTTTGTTTGCATTTCCCAAATACTCCAGTGAAAAAGCTTTCCTAGCACAAGTCTTTGCAAAGATTTAATATGGTCTGCTCAAATTGAAAATGAGGAATGGTACACTCAAATATACAGTTCACTTTGCTTTTGGTTATAAGTCATTTGAAGAGAGAGCAGGAAAGTTGCCACATGCATTCTTCAAATGAAAATTCTTAATTGAGCATTTTTGAATGACTGAGAATTACTGACTTTTAAAGGTAAATTGGAATGTATACAAATAATTGAGTAAGCCATAAAGCAGAGAAGAGTGAATTGAAGAGAATTAGACAAATGGATACACTTCAGAATGAAAAGTACAACTTTTTGAGTGAGATGGCTAAAACCCTGCTTCCATTGTTTTACATGATGTTTACCAAATACTAACCTGCTTAGGCTGGCTGCCCCTACCCAGTGAAACCTTTCTTGAAAAGGGGCATATGTGTCCTGAAAGCTGTGGGTGTGAGAACCTCAGGTTTCTTTTTCTTATTTAGGGTGCTATATAGGATAGAGGACTTACCCTTGTGGAAGTGGTCATTTTCTGACCCTCAGCTTGATGTCATACCAGCCAAGAGCTAGAAATAAATCACAGGCAGGCCTACCATGCTTTAACACTACCCAGAGTCCCCAATTAATTAACCTAAAGTGAAAGAGTCCACAGAGCCTCTTGTCAGTCTAACTTGCATGAGAAATTCTTCCCTAGCCTCCAAAATTTCAAACAAAGAAAAATACCACTAGCATTTTGCAAGCACAATTTCAAGAGAGCATGCTGATTCATTACAACAAAAACAACATTCCTGTTTACCAGAAGGGATTTACCTGCAGAGGGGGTGCAGGGAGTTATCAAGACCCATCACTCACCGAAGCAGGGTCCTCCACTGAGAATGGGAGCCGAGTAACGACAAACACCGATACGGTTAGATAGCGTTCTCCTTTATTGCTCAAATCACGCAGGATTATGTAGCATTTCCAACTAGCCATCCATTGTCCACGCACTGTAACTAACTCTAGGATTGGATACTTAGGTAAAAGCATGCCTGTCTACTGTCTACTCATTGGATAACACACGGCAAACAAGTGTCCTCCCTCCTCCCAGCTCGCGGTTATCACATCCCGTTAAACCTCCCTTTTTCCTCACGGACCCCTCAAGGACACTCTCAGCACTAAGTCATGTTAATCTCACAGCACTCAGGGCAAGCAGGCCCTGCTGAGTCTGGCTTGTTCACTGCGTGCAGATACAGCCCATGTCCATTCTGCTCTAAGAATTCTTCTACAACTCACAAAGCAGAATCTGACTCCTTTGTGCTTAAATCCCCCAAGAAGGAAGGTGACTATCACTGAAAGCATCTCCAGGTCAAAACTACAGTGAGGGAAGAGCAAGAGTGGGTGCTGAAGGAGTGCCTGGGTGTGACCCACCGTGCTCAGCTGTCCAGGAGCAGGGGCACATCTGAACAGCAGCCGTTGGAAGGAGAATCAGAGAGTCTAATAGAGATCTGAGCATAGGCACCCTTGAATTAAAGGCCGTGCTGGAAGGGAGCACCACTGAAAGCCAGGTTGCTGTAGAGAACGTGCAGGAAGTTCTGTGTGCGCGTGCAAGCGCTCACGCACACGGAGACAAAGCTTCCTGCTCGAGTCGCTGCTGGGACATGCAAACTGTTCTCGCCATACATCCACTGACTGCCATCCATGCACAGCCTCCACAGTCATGGATGGTGACTCACACCTCACTTCTCTTGCCCTCGAGCACCAGCACTGGATGCTTCGTGTTGCTCTGTGTGCTCCTGCTCCTAAAGGGACAAATTTGGAGGTATTTTAATCAGGAAACACATCTGCTGTAGTCTGTTGGAGCCAAACATTTACAACTGAGAGATTGTTTTGACTCCAGAAAAGTGATTGAGAGACAGAAAAATGAATTGTGACTTTAAATTTAGCTGGAAGAATAAAAGCAAGCAAGGGAAAATGTTGATTATTTTGGGGGGAAGTCTAATTTCACTAGAGACTTAAGGCTTAATAGGGTCTGGAACCTTGGCTTTCCCCACAGAAAGGAGTATGTCCAAGGGAGGAGAGTTGTGTTCAATGAACATGGGGCCTTTGTGGGTAGAAACTTCAGAGCCTGCATTGATTTCCTACAAGAGACTGCAGTATTCCCTCGTGTTAAAGTTAATTCTGCTTGATACTGTTTATCTGTCTAAGACACATTGACATGGAACATTTCTCAGTATTAGGAGACTTAGACTCCTATTTGTGACCACTTTCAGAGAGGATTCCTGCATCACTCGGCTGAGAAAAGGCAGGGAAAGAAGGCAGCCCTGTGAGATTTGCCTACCATTAATAACATGCTGTATTTCCAGGTGTTGTCACTGAATGTCACTCTGACATATTCCCTCAAGAAACCTCCCTGTCTGACTGACAGCAGCACAGATGAGATGTGTGATGTGTAACAATGTGCTCAGGAGCCCTACGGAGGCTTTCCCACTCAGCTTCCCGGAGCTGCATCTGCTTCCACAAAGACGGATCTGTTCACAGATCTCAGAGATGGCACAAAAATGGCTTGCATCTTTCATATTTTTAACATAAGTTTTTCCTTTTTTGCTGTAGTAGGCTCAACTATCCCCACCCAACACTACTTCTATTTCAGGGAGCTGTTTTATGACTAAAGGGTGGGTTGAAATAGAGATCAGATGTTAAGACTTAAAGACAAGGACCACAAGCCTCGGCAAGGAGAGAATGAAGCCCTGAATATTTCTGTGATTAAATTCAACATAGAGTACAGGGATGAAAGGCAAAAAGTGCTCCTTCTTGCTATCCTCCTTTTCCCCCAATCCACTTGTGTTTTCTTCTGTTCTATAAAATTACACTTGAAAATCTTCTGGGTAGAAAAGAAGAGGTCATAATCATGAATCCTGTTCCAGTCTGGCAGTTAACAAACCTGAATATCCACTCACACAAATGCTACACACTTTATTATAATCATGCGCTTCTTACTTTTATTTTAGCTTCTTGGAAAGTGGTATCAAATACCCTAAATTTCTTTTGTCCCACCCCTTAATGCTATTTATAAGCACTCAGTTATACTGTAAGTACAGAGCAAACAATACTTTTATTACAAATCAATATCTTAAAGGCAAAATATAGAGTTCGTATCTGAACACTATCTCAAAAAAGAAATAAGCTATATATTTTCTATGTTATTTTAAGGAGTAAAAGGAGTTTGGGCTCTTCAGTCCCTCAGAATACAGGAGATTTATCAGGTAGCTGTCAGATAGCCCTAGTTTTGTAACCAACAGGTGAAGAACCAGTGGAACTGTCACAAAGCTTAATTGACTTCTCGGACTGAGACATTCATCTGTAGGGAAGTTAAAGATGAATGCCTGGAGCAAGGCCTGAATTTCTTTTCCTAAATCTAAAGGGAAACGTCTCCTGATATGACACCAGGCAGCACTCACTTCATAAACAAACCGCTAATATCATATCAGTATGTTCACGCCAGACCACATCCCAACACAAGTCCTAATGGAACTGTGGCTACTAATCAAAAATCCCATAAGTGAAGTTCACTCAGCAGTTTCTTAATTCATACCAGGTCCTCAGAACACTCTGAAATTTAAATGCTTTAATCACAGGCTGCACTGTAGTTCTCTAATTAGCAAGTGTTCATGGAATGAGCTGCTCTGCAACAGGACACATCCCACAATGGCTCATAATTTGAGTGGGAAGGTAACAGACACATTTAATAGCACAAATTAACTTGATGGTAATGAGGAAGCCTCTCTGTCAGCAATATCACAAATTAAATTATCTGCTACCTCACTAGTGATGAGGAATAATTAAGAAAGCTACACAATTGCTGACAAATAAACCAGCACCAGATCAGCTGAAAGACGTCTGTCTTGGAATCTCTTTGGCATAGCAACATTCATTCCCTTAACTCTGATACCATTTGTTTGTAGGTAAACCAGATCTTCAGCATTATCTTAATTAAGCTTTTAAAATTTAATTTCCTTTTTCAAAGGAGAGTATCTTGGGCACTACACAGTGAGTTTTCATTAACAATGCAGCAGCTTCAACAGAGCATTTCCAAGACGAACAGGAAACAACAACAAAAAGGGTTGAGGGAGAAAGGAGCACCTTGCAACACAAGTCTCTCAGCAGTGACCCTAAAACACAATAGATTCCCCAAAGGAACTCAGACACTAAGCAAGTAAGCTGCAAATTATGTTTTAAGGCTGCATAGCTTATTTAAATTAAACTTCTGGTTTGTAGGCAAATATTAAATACTGCACATACTTATATCAACAGTTCTTTTCAGATTGTTTTTTGCTTTGGTGGGGGCTTTTGACATTTTAAGATTTAACTGAAATTAGACCCTGTTGCCTTTTTTTTTTTAAACTTTGGAAACAACTGAAGAGACTAGCAGATTATTTTCCTGTAATTAATTAAAACAGAAGAGGATTATCAACTCTTGCAGCTCATTCATAGAGATTCCAAGAGCACTCCTGGCAGTTCAGTAATTATTCATATTAACTACAGATGCAATACCCTTACTTGGCATTTGCTAGAACTGCAAATTGAAAAAGAAGCAAGACAGTGTGCAGTGTAAATAGGTAAAGTATGATGGACTTTTAAAATTTTTATAAAGTGCAATGAATCTTTGGTATCAATCAAGATGGTAAAATACAGAAATATTTGTCCTCTCTCCGCATCCTGTGCATGTGATTTTGGATCTCTCACTTAACTGCAGAAAGTATAATATCCAAACATCATATCTAGCAGCAACTGAGCTTAAAATACTACAGTTTACACAATAACAATGATGTATTTTGAACAACTGCAGATAAGGTTTGGTGTATCATGTGTTGGTGTTTTAATTTATGCACTTGAGATATTAGGCAGTCTTTTGCAGTTTGCATATTGTAACCAAGCATGCACGTGAAAAACAGCTGGGCCAGTAGTCTTTTGGAAAGCAAATAACAAATATGCTGCTAGTGATCTTCCAATCCTCTGTTAATCCAAGTGATGTTCAAACAGAGATACAAAATAATGCAGGTCTGAGCAGTTTCAGTCAACAAGGTAAGCCTAACAATGATAGAGGTCTCAGAGAAGTAATAGACTCTTCTCAATTTGGGTTTTCAAGATTTACTGGAGAAATAATGTTTTAGCAGTCCTAGTCGCCTGGAGCATAAAAATACCTACATATAAATGTATCCAGTCAGGGCAAGCACACTGGCATTACATTTTTTTACACGGTGAAAACTCAATAAATAGGGAAAGGAACTAACACATGGGTCTCAACACCACCTAAGATAACAAGAAAAGGTAATGACCTTGGTAGACATAAGTAATTTCACCCAGTGGTGCTGGACAAACTGCTTGGCTGTAATTTAGGGAAGATTACTGTTTGCTTAGATGCACTAAAGTTGAAATAACACCTACAAATAATCCATACTTTCCCTTTCCCTGCTTAGTATGGAGATTCCTGCAATAGTCCTGATTTTATGGAACTATATTTCTTTCTATGTGAACAGCAAGAGATATCATCTTAAATACTGGAGTAGTTTTGAGAAAGGTTTTTCTTGTTCACAAATAATTCACAGATTACTTCTGCTGAAAAGAAAAGCTATTCTGCAATAACTACTTTGCAAAGTAATGAAATTAGGCAGACACTGGAAGAATATGACAAAATATATTTGATTGAACCATGTCTGGAAAATTTCAAACATCTTGAATAAAAATGAGACACTCAAATAGCAATATTTAAATGAAAGACAAACCATATTCAAGTATTCTATATTAAAACGGAAATAATTATAATTTTCCAATCTGAGAATATATTAAAATATTACATTCTCTAGCAAAGTTTCCTGAAGTTTAAAAACATAACCAAAAAGCAAGATTAAAAGGAAAATACTCATCCAAAATATTTGGGGTTTGTAAAGTATCCCAAATACCACAAGTAGAAACAAAAGAACTTCCAAATATCCAGATAATGCTGAAAGACATTTTAAATTCAGTAAAAAGCAGTTTTCATGTTTTGGCGTATATAATAGCATTTATAGGAAAACACACAATAAAACACCCATTGATGAACCTAGGTCAGTAAGCTTATAATGCCAGTAGTCTGCCAATAGATAAATTATTTACTTTACAACATAGTTGGCTGCAAGTAATTTTTCTGTGTTTGTATTTATTAAAGATAAAAATAATTCCAAACTATTTATTCATGCTCTTAATCAAACGGGATTTCCATATTCTGCAATCCCACTTTGATCACATCAAATTCCTTTCACTGTTTTGTGCTACCTCAGAGCTGTAGCATCTCCAGACTTCTACCAGCCTTGGTTTGAGACACATTGCCAGAAACAACAAGGAAAACTGAATCAAAAGTACTAAAGCTGTTGGTCTTCTACAAGTGATGAAGCTTTGATTAAAGGCTTGCCAATGCTGACAAGCAAAGACAGGCCACAGGACACAAAACAATTTCTTCCATAGCTGCCCACTTTCTCCTCCCCCAATCTACATACATGCAATTTACAGCCATTATTGTTTGTTTCCCTAAAAAATGATCTGATAAGGCAAAATGTCCATGAGCTTGGTGACCCACTGGTCCTCAAACATAGGCTAATAAAATAACCTTGTTTCAGTACCACTTCTTTCCCAACAAATAGTTATAATTTGCCAGAAACCTTTAACAGCCACACGGTTCCACAGACATTGAGTCTGTGACTTCCTTTTTACATTTCTTAGGCAAATCATCGAAATATAAACCCCTGCTGTTACACTGAAGAACAGTTAAGTACAGGCCAAGAACAAAGCAATTGTGTTTCCAAGGCTGTGCACAGTCCCCTTGTGTGCACTGATTGCTGCAGCCTGTCACCTCCTGGTGATATGAGAAACAAGCTGCACAGCAAAGAAAACCACACAAATACAGCTCTAATGCATGGGGGTTTAGCTAAAAGATTGTGATATTCTCCTTAAACTGCAATAGGCCCTAACAATGAGAACATTTAAGCATCTGTTAATGTCCACACATGTTACTGGTCACTGAACATGCATCAAAATATGAGAAAACTACACAATCATAATGGTTGACTAGCAAGTCAGATTTTATAACTTAGTTAGTACAGGTCAAACAGCTTAATTTTAAGAGACTTCTTCATATTTAAAATAAGTTTTCATCCCAAACCATTTTTTTTTTAACACAAACTAGTACTTACAACAAACTCTTGTAGTCCAGCATATTACCACAAGAAAGACTTCAATATTTTATGATGTTGTCAGATTTGCAATATACGAAATTGAGAGTAAATTTAGCCTTAAACCTTAAGTGGCAGCAGACTACCTTCCCCAACAGACTCTCTACACCTTCCAAATCCTGTTGTCATAACTCAGATCAAGCTAAACTCAAGATTAATCCCTAATTCTTTTCCAGGTAAGAAAGAAAAAAGTTATACTCCCCATAAGCCCTCAGTGACCAACCAAAGGATTTCTCACCAAGTCAATTAGCAATATAAATTCCACCCAGATGAATGTGTTTAGGTGCATGGTGAGATCATTAACCTTATTATGCCACCCTGTCTTGTTTTCAAGCTTCCCACTAATCTGTTGCTAATAGATACAGGTGCCAGAATTATTGCCTGCAAAGGCTCTTCCTTATAACAGAAATAATTTGTGGTGCTGCCATTTATCACTCACGTTTCTAAGGTGCCTCTTATGCTAACATGTGGAAGACATTACAAACAATTTGTAACTCCATGGAAGGAAGTGCCAGCGCTTGTGGTTGCCTGCCTGCTCCCATCTGTGGAGCTGGCTCATTCCAGAGCCCTGTTGTTTAGGTAGTATCTCGTGGCACTGGAGAGGATCCTGGATTTTAAGCTGTGGGCCCTATGGCCTCCTCCAGAGGACATTCCCTCTCCCCTACACGAACCTGACAGTGCTGTGTTTAAACACAGAACTTCCACCCAGCGTGGACAGCCTTGGTGTGCAGCCCTGCCCAGAGGGACCTGGTAGCACCAGGGATAAAACACAGTTGCAATAAGGACTAGTCTCTAGCTGAGTGAAAAGTGCTTATATCAGTACGCCGGCACGCTGGCCGGGCTGAGAGGGCAGCAGCTTGTCCAGGAGTGTCCCACACAAAGGGAGAGCACCCTGTGGCACCTCGGTGCCTCGCTAGCCAGCCTCCCAGCCCGGGCGGTGGAGCGCACGGGGCCCCGCGTGCCTGGGGCTTGTGGATAGCCCAGGTGTGACCAGAAACAAATGAGCAGAGGAGGCTCCTTCGGCCGGTGTTCCAAGGGTTTATTGTAGGAGCTCCCTCGAAGGGGACCGGAAACAAAGTGGACAAGATAAGCGCCTGAGGGGGCTTTTAAGGGATACAGGGAAGGGGGGGGGGATGACACAGCAGGGACCTATAGGGAGGAGGGAAGGGCAGGACAGGTCTGGTTACCTTTCCTTAGGAGATCCAAGGGGTGTCTGTCCACTGTCAGTCAGACAGACCGAGCCCACATCAGGTCACAGGAATTCAAAGGCAGAAGCCATCCTCACAGAGGGGGGTTTTACTCTTTGGAGCCAGCCCACCAAACCTCTTTTTCTGGGCTCTGTGGCCCCCCGGTTATTCTTGTGTTTGGTTCATTCACCACAACAAGTGCTCCTTTGTTCATCCACATTGTGCAGCAGGGGTGTTGGTGGGGACATGGACCTTGGATGATGTGGCTTCCAGGGCCAGCAGGGAGCAGCTCGGCCGCAGTGCTCAGAGCTGGCGCTCTCCAGAGCCCTGCAGAGTCCCACTACCCAAACCTGTTTTCCTTTGTCACAAGACACGGTTTCCAAAATTTCTCCCCTATTTAAGGCACCCTCCCAGGGCTCTCGCCAGAGCCTTACCGCTCTCCTGCCTCAAAGCACAATCCAATATTAACTAATTAAGACTGGGCACTTCATGTGGCCTCGTGACTCACTGTAACCCAGTTTAATTCATTTGTTAGTTGTACTTCCTTGATGGTTTTGGTACAAGCAGACAGTATTCTCTGGACACATTCTTTTCTTCAAGTCTTGCCACATGTCTGTTAGCTATTTCTTTGTATTACTAATGATTCTAAGCAACACCTTGAGGCAAATCTTGATTAGCCTGCTAATTAGGAAATTCCTAGCAGGCACTTTGGGTGACAGCTTACTCCCAATCACCAAGAATAAGAAACGTGTTCAGATTGAGACCTCAGGTTGAATTATAGAGATGGACACACTGGAAATGCTGTCAAACAAATCAAACTCCCAGTTCCTTTCCCCAGGTTCCAGAGTGCAAGCCCTTAAAAAGCAAATGCTTGTACAAACCAGTGAAGCACTGGCTCCCCAGGCAGCCTCCTGTGACTGCTGGATTTCCTTTTATTTCTTTACCGGTGCAGGACTGGAGGCTATGAAGAGCCAGGTTAGTCCAGAGCTCAGAGCCTCTCCTTGCTAGCTCAGACCTGATCCAGGCTGCTGCAGCTCAGAGAGGGTTGTGGGAATGTTTCCAGTGAGTGTTGCAGGCTTTGAGCCATGTCCAAAAGGTCAGATTATTAAACAAACACTATCTGCTCCTCTGGCAATTACCTCTCACACAAAAATACTTTTCTCTTCTACTTCCCCCTTATTCTTCCAAAACAAATATAGGGCTGAAAATTAAACCAGGGCCATACTGGTTTAAGTATTGTTTATGTAGCCTTTAAAAAATATATATGCCCTTTACTATTTCCCACATTGCTGTTGGGGATCTAAGCTTCATTCAGTACAAATCCACTACACAAGCAGCAGTGATGAAACACAGTTGCAACAAGAATCAATCTCCAGCTGAGTGAAGAATGCTGATTTTTTTATTCTACATTGGTTAGTGAGAAAGGGAAAGTGCCCATTGTTGGTCTCAGCTGAATTATTTTCCTTTTCAGTAAGGTTTTTAAAATATGAATGAATTCTTAAAGTGTCTCAGTTCTCTCACATAATTTCCTACTGAAGAGTGCTTTAATCTGGAATTAGTTTCAGTATTTCCTATGGGGCTACACAAAGTACAAGGATTTTACAGATAACTAAGCACTAAGATTAGGCAAAATCTGAACAATCCCACGTAACTACCCTAAGACATGGGGGAAAGGTTCTACCCTGGAAACAATGCCTTGTTTGTCAGTGCTGCATCTCCAAAATATTTAGTTAAACTAAGGCTGAAAATTGTTTACATAACATGCTGGCAGGTGAAAAGAGACACAGCGCCCATCCCACCATTTGCACTCCAAGGATGGTGATGCCCAGTAGGTGTTAACTCTGCCAACACTGCCAAAATCAGAGCTCCAGAGCTCCGGGACATTGCTCACCACCACGTTGCAAGAGGGGATTAATCTCATTTATCATAAACCACCTGGAGCAGGGACATCTGCAAAGCAACAACCCCTCTTCATCTCCATCCCTCTCCACCGGGGGTAGCTTGGTGGCCAGCTTTGAAGAGTCAGCTACTGCTTACGAGGCTAAGGCTAACTTAAACTGCCATTGGTGTGCCAGAATCGAGCTGGGTTTAGAGAGAAGGGGTGGAATCCATAAAACCTGGAGTCTTCTCTCATGGATCCCAACCATGATTTTCACTGCTTGCCTTTTGATCACTTTTGCTTTCACTAATCTCGATGTGGATTAGGTCAACACAAAACTGACTGTGCCAACTCTAACTCACTCTTGAGACATGAGGCAGAAGAACACTCAGGCCCAGAAATCTCCTGCCGTAAAATGCTGCCACAAAGGGGATTCTTTGCTGGTGTCTAGCTCAGCCCATAATTTATTCTAGTGGCAATAAATTGTTTGACACAAAGATAGGGGGACACAGCCAGATGCAGAAGATTTTTGTTCAGGCAAGTGAGGTTATTAAAAAGCAAGAGAAGAAATGCTAATTTTCAGCCTGAGTGTTTGAGATGGGGATTGGGGGACCTGCTGGTTCTGTCACCAATTTAAGTCCCCTGGTAAGTAAAATCATTGGGTAAAAGCAAACATAAAAATTTAGATTCTCTTGATATTTTTTTTCTTGTGCTTGAAGAAGACTGAAAAGAAACATTCCAGAGACTTATTCATAAGTTCGGAGACTCGATGGAAAAATAAGAGACATCAATAAGAGAGGCACAATAAGGCAACAATGGTGGGGGAGAGAGAGAGAGAGAGAGAGGGAAATTAAGCACATATTTATTTCACTCCAGACAATATGGAATATTGGAATATAAAATACGGGGCAGTGGAAAAATAAGTTCCATAATAGCTGCTTTGCCAAGAGTGATCTATTAAGAAAAATAAAGGTGAAAAGATAGCAAAGTTGTTCCTGAAGCCTACAGCAAAATTCACAACCTCACATAGAGATGTTTCCACAAAACAAAAGCATTTCATTCAAAGAAATTGTTTAAGAAATTCTTGTACTGCTGCTAATTATGTGTAGGTGTGGTATTCCTTATATAGATGCAATAAAGTGGAAAGATATAAAGTTAATGGAAAGTTTGGAGGTCTAGGGAAAGAAAAAAAAAAAACAAAAATGCAAAATCTCCAATCCTATTTGATTAAGAGAAAGAGAAAGGAAACTGAATTATAATTATATCTACATTAGTTATTTTCTCCTTTGAAAGTAGTATTTAATTACCTTTTCAAGAGTGAAAAATGTATTATGCATAATTTATTTACTAAACAGAAAACACTACTGGGCAGGTCTGTGTAGTAAATACCTGTATGTTGTTTATATTAGAATAATGACAAATATAGGCAATATTTGAGACAGCTGTTCTGCATATTAAGGTATTTAAATTTACTATTTGCCTGTAAACATTTCTAAAGTAGGAAAAACTAACACAGTAGAAGCACAAAACATCAATATTATTGACTTTTTACCAGAAAGGTATTAACTTACATCTTCTGAGGCCCAACCCCTAAAAAACCACAGCACTTTAATGCAGATGCAGAGGAAAAATATGTTTTGTAGAGGTAAAAAGTGGAAAATGAATGCAACATTCTACATATTCATTGAAACCTAGCTCCAGGGGATATAGAAATACATAAAATATAGACATTGGGCCTGTATACTGATATAAATTTAAAATAAAATAACATAATTTGAAATCCTAATTAATTTTAGATTGCATCTGAAAGAACTGAAGTGTATCACTAATATAATTTTAAACTCTGAGGACACTGTCATTACTCATTCAAAGTATTTCACAAAACATCATTTTTTGTCCCTCTGCAACTCCCCAGGTTTCCAGATTTTCCTTATTTTTCCTCAGGGCAGAGAATAAAACAAATGACAGCAAAAGAGCAGACACTTCCTCCTCTACCACCAAAGCCTCAGCAACCTGCATAATAAAATGAGAAATATGGTTTTGCCCTTAAGAGTTTGTTATTGTTTTCTTGATCTCAGATCTCTCTGGAATGTGGAAAATGGAAGGGTACTTAATTTAGATTACTAATTTCTTGCCTTTGATAAGCTTGATGGGAAACTACAAGGAAAAGGCAGGTGGAATAATGCCTTTCCTGAAGACAAGGGGAAAGAGTGGAACCTAAATGTCGCCCAGGCCGTTCATTCATTTATATGTTGCAATTCTTAACAAAGCGGGGTTTTTTCCAAGTTGTGCTTCACATGCTCTTTGTAAGAGCAGCCTATTAGTGTCAAACTGTAACAGCATCAAATTAGGTGATGTGAGCACTCAGGCCCTTAAGCCAAGTGGTTTTTTTATTGTGGCAAGAATGAATGTGTGGAATGAATCATGCAGTCCCAAAGCACGTTGGTAATCTTGGCTTTATCTGTTCTGCTGTAGCGCTTTGCTGAGGAGAAGATAAAATCCTTGCTGTGTGTGGCCCAGAAGCACAGAACACTGGGGTGACTCCAGCCCTGTCGGGGACCGTGGGCCCTCAGCGTGCCTGGGAGCATGAAGGAGCCAGAGTGAGGACACTGCCTGGTACCAGCTCGGTTTTACAGGGAACATGCACTATGTACTGGTTCCAAAAGCTGCTTGAGTCTAACCCAAAACCCACTGAAACAGGTGAAAATCTCCTCCTGACTTCAGCAGGCATTGGTAAAGGACAGCATTGCCTCCCGCCTGATTCCCATTGAGAGCAGTGGAGTATCCAGGAATTTAGGATTCCTGAAGATTCCACCTTGTTCCAGTACTTGATTTACATAGAAACATGTGGATGAGAATGCTGTCATCATCCCCTCAGAGTGGGGATTATTTTTCCCCATATTTTAAGAATCTCAAAACCAGCCTCCTTTCACCAACAAGGCTAATAAGTACTCATGTTCCACAAATTTTGTACTTCAAAGAGTCAAGTGAAAGAATGATGGTAATACTTCACATAGACAGTAGCATGGGGCTGCAGCATGTTTAGCCAGTATCTTCATTTGATTTTAATTAGTAGAGGGAGAAGGGAAAAATCCTGATTCCTTGCCAGCTCTAGATAATACATAAGGACAATCATGTATTTATCAAGTCACATTTTAATTTATAGCCAGTGACTTGCAGTTATTTGAATACACTGCTAATTAGTATACATTATGAAATAACTATCAGCATGAGTGAAACTGTGTGATTGCTAAGATTGCATCAATAAAATGCACCTACTAAAATATTAGGAAGGTACTTGTTTTAACTGAATGTGTGCATGTACAGCCTTGATGAAATTCTGCAATAAAGAATATTCTTTAATTGTCACTGTAGCCATTAGTGGTCCTATATAATGAAATATTGGTAATGTCCTTGACTTTGTTCTGCAGAAATTTTAAGAATTATCCTTTATGTTGCTGCAGACCAGCTACAGAAGCCTATTGAAGTTCTCTTCCTTGTTGGCATATGTTCCTTGTTCTGTTTTCTATAATACCATGCCTCTAGTATACACTCAAATACACTGGAGATACGAATAGAAAATATAAAATATTTAATACTAAACCTTCAAGGTGAGTACACACACAGGGATATGCATAAATCCTCTGCTTCTTATTAAAAACCCGTACCTACATTGTTATTTTAGGCTGAGCACCTACAGGAAAATCTTTCCTTACATCTCAGCAATGCTACAGGGACCATAAGCAAAAAAACAACAACAACAAAACCAACCACAAACCACAAAACAAATAAACATTAAAGTTACCTTCCAATTTCAACCTTACCCAGAGCAGATGCAGCAAAATTCACATTTCCTATGCAGGGATCCCTTGCCTGTCATTAAAAGGCAGCGCAATATTCCAGCAAGCTTCAGATAACGTTTGTCTCTCAGGATATTGTAAGATATTAGCAGTGATTAAGAAGCCCCCAACTTGGTACAAACTATGCCAGGGTCAACAGAAAAGCAGCTGCCCATTCAGAGCAAACAATGGTGGGTTTGGGGCCCTGGTGTTTGCTCTGTCCAGCAGATACTGAATGAACAGCTCCTAATTACAGCATATATTTATGCCAGTGTTCTTCCCAGTTGGAATACAACTCACTGCATTTCTCTTTGCAGAGAGCACAACGGATTTTAATAGACTAGGGGGAAAGATAGAGCAAGAAATTGTAGTTTACTTCCAGTTCTCTTCCTTCTGCTCTTTCATTTGAAAAAACTTTCTGCAGGAAAAGGCCTGTAGAGTGCATAAATTTCAGCAGACTCATGATGGACTTCTTCAGTCTTACCAAAACAGGGGAAAAAGAAACTGTTGTGTCACAATACCTACAAAAAGTTTGAGGACCTTGAAATGTCTTACTTTACATTTCACTCCCTGATTTTCCTTCCAGTCTGTGCCTTTCCCATTCATTTGGACAAGAAACCACCCACAAGCTACCACAATATGTACATTCATCAAACATCATGAAACCCCAAATATTCAAATGATCCTTTGCTCTACGTTGCCCTAACTTTTATAGGAATACATGTTTAATCTGATTCCAAACCATGTAACTCCTTGCATTTCAGTGCTTTCAAACTTCTCCCACTGTAAGCAGAGCCACGCTACGGTTGTTTTACCAGGAGAACAGACTCTTCCTCTCAGCCAGAGATCAGATGCCCTATCTCCAGCTGTCACTCAAACAGCTGCACTCACGACTCGTGTCCTTGCAGCAATCTGGGGGCAGAGCAGCCTGGCTGCTGCCCTCCTGACCCTTGCAAAGCCAGCAGCAGCGTTCCTCAGCACAGCACATTAACCTGCTGCTCCTGCTCCTTTCCGCCTCTGGCTGCAGCCGCCTTCTCGTCTCCACTGTGAGATAAGTAAATCTGTAGTCACTGCAGACCCGTCTCAGTCAGCTGTGGGGTTCCACCCCCTCCTCCCCGGAAAACAAGGTGCTTTGGAGCTGGGTTCATTTTCACCTGAATTACTGAAATCAAAGGGGACAAGCTTGGATATCCAACTTCATTCCCACTTAGGCATTCATTGCAACAAGCTCAGCTCCCAAATCAATGACCTTGGCACTCCTGGGGAATGAAATGAAGTTACCACTGTCCCTGTCTGCGCTGGGAGTGCGGTGACAGCCCTCCCACACTCTGCAGTATGGGTCCATCTAGGCAGTAAATTGGGATGCTCTTCCCAAGTTATCAGCAATATTGTAATGAAAATGCCAATAGATCTATTTTCTAAGTTACAGCTGCCTGAAGTAGCAGGGAAGTGGTGGTAAAGAAAAAGCTAATTAAGCAAGTAGTGGAGGCATCTTTTACTGCCTCCTACATTAATGCTTCATTAAGGATCTGGAACTGCACTTAGCCTGGAATGATAACAGCATGCACATGTTCAATAGACCATAAATGAGAATGTAAAGTGCAGGACAATACAAAAGACAGGTTGAAAGGATAATCACCCTTAACACAATCTAAAATTTTTACTTTGATTTCAAAATATAAATATCAGGAAGGGCAAACCCATATCTTCTTCATTAAAATAACCTATAGCCTTGAATGGAGAGGAGTTTCTTTCCTCAAACCATCCAGAGGAAGGTCAAATGGAGAAAGACGTGTTAAAAACAGTTTTGCTTCCTTGTGATTTTCACACACAGGACCTGGCAGGATGACTGTACACACATTTGACATCCTACCAGTGCTTCTCCTTTACACCTGTAACAGATCTTTGACAAACAGCAGCCAAAGCAGCAGTGTTTTCACAGAAGATGACTTGGTTATCATGGTTCCATGACAGCTTTCCATAAAAATGAAGCTTGAGTAAAGACATGCTTGGGCTGTAGCAGCCCAGGAGACCTTCTCCATGGAGCTGTTCTCCTTCACGTTTGTCAGCTGGGAAGACTTGTGTGTCATTTGTTCACAGCCCACTAAGCATTTATAATTTTTCATGGCAAGGTGACTGCTTTGAATATAGAGGCTGCCATTGCTGGGTAAGACTGCAGAGATCTCTGGTAGATGGACAGCTTTAACCTGTCTTCAGATTCTGGGCTTTCTTGCACAAGGAATCAGGAAAGCACTTTCAGGCCTGATACACACTTGATGTGAAGCCCCAGGCACATCCAAATCAAAAAATGGCTTTCATGTGTTTTGTGGAGACTTGCAGATCAACCCTAGCCTGCATAGAAATATTTGTTGCAAACTCTCGACCAAAATTGAATCCACAAGTTTTACTTACATTTAAAATTCCCCATACTGAATATTTCCTTCTTGTTAATTCTCTACCATGAAGAAAAGCATTAATCTATCAACTATGACCTAAATATTTTGATTAGATTCTGAAAGTCAGTAAATTCTCATATAAGACACCAAAAGACCACAAAAAAGATCTGCCTGTTCCATAGAGAGCAGATAATGACGGCTGTGAAAACGAAGGCTTTGAAGCCCTGGCATTTTTCATATTCATTAAAATCAATATAGGCACTTGCCTGCTATACCCCACACCAAGGCAACATAGCATAGCATGATCTTCTAGTGAGCAAGATTAGTATTCAAATCACAAGACTGACACAGGAAATATCTTAGAGCAAAAATTAAAATGCTGATCAATCCCCTGTTGACATAGGACAGATAAATTCTAAGCTGTCCTGCCATTCCTTTCTCGTGTAGTTTCCATTTTCTCCCTCGCAGAGGAAAATGGTTTCCAATGCAGAAGCACAACAGTATAATTTTATACATCTGGTAAACATATGTGAATGTTAGGATCTCTGCAACAAGTAAGGGAAAATATTGGAATGAATGACAGGTCTCTACTCACGAACACATGCTGTTCAGGGATGCTTATTGCAGGAAGGGGCACTGCCAAATCCAAACCTCTGTAATCAGTGTTTGGCACCTTCCACAGTGCAAGGATGAGCTCAGTCTGCAGAGACAGCTGCCATTCAGCTCTTCCTGTGTTCCAGAGGAGAGGATGCCATCAGGACATATCTCCTCATTGATACATTTCAGACTAGAGGAGGTGGCCTGGAAGCTTTTACTAAATGCAAATATAAAGCTCAGAAGCTTGGATTACACCAGCCTGGATGCCAATAAAAAGGCAAGGGAAAAAAAGGCCTTTTCTTTTCTCCTTTGGATACAAGGTACATGTTTATCTCTCCCTTTTTGCTCTTGATGTCTCAGCTAAGCACTAAACTAACCATCATTAGCCAACATTGTACACACTGAGCAAATTTGTCAGTGTAAAGGCTCTCAGTTCCACCAAGTCAGGCCAGTTGCACTTTTGACAGAGCAGCCTGAGCAGATTGTGCTGTTCATGCTGTGCTGCTGATGAGGCCACGTGCTCCTCAACAAGGCAATTGGAAAGTTCATGCATGAGAATGTTATTTCCATTATTTAATACACTAGGTAGTATTTCTACTGGTTTTTATCTAAATTATACCTAGGCAAAAAGAACCAGGTTCACGTACTGAGAACATTTATGTTCCTGTTTCACTGTGCTACCCCTGTACACAGGGCAAAACTGGCATGTGTTCATACATGGAGAAGCAGGATTGAAACTCCTTTCAAGCACTGGTAGGGGGAAGGTTTTACAGGCAGAACACAGACATTAATGTGTAGACAACTTACAATTTAGCCTTTCTTAATGATAATAAAATTGATGTTAAAATTGTATTCCTTTTATGTGAAGAGAATGTATGAAAACAGCATGCTCAAGGTGGCTTTCCTTTACGTATAGTATAAAGAGCACTTGAGAACATCAAAAAGAAACTGTTTTCTGAATTAGCAATATCCACTCCCTCTGGCACCAAATGACAGACAAACAACTTCTTAAAACTTACTGGCTGTGATTGATTTCCTTAAATCATGGTGGAGCCAAAAGTGACAAAGAGAGGATCACTTTCCAGCCAATGTGCCACAGTGCCATCGCTTGAGGAACTGAAACCAGCAGGAATGCTACAAGGACAGGAAGGGTAGCAGCCTCATCCCTCCAAGCCTGCTCTCTTACAGACAGGGAGATAGATATCACTTTTGCTCTGCTCTCTGTGAAAAGAAATTAGTGCTCTCCAGAGCTGAGCTTGCTGGAAAGGGAAGGCTACTCACTAAGTGACACACAGGAGCTGAATCACCTGCTGATGCTGGGTGGGGTAGAAGCTGACAAAGAAAACTCTGAATCTCTGCTCTAATATTTTGTTAGAACATAAATTAAAGAAACTTCCAACACAGCAAAATCTCTGACGTGCCCAAAGCTCAAAGCCCAAAGCTCAAAGATCAAACAGTGAAACCAGACCTTCTATTCATATCCTCAGTGGGCAAACCTCCTCCAGGCCTGCCCTTAGACCAAGCAGCTTTCAGTGCCGCCTCTGGAGACAACAGCTTTGTGCGACATCACAGCCACTCTGTAAAAAGTCTCCTTCCTTCCTGCACTCAGGGGTCTGACAGCATGCCTGCTTCTGACTCTCTCAGCAGTATCCTGCTAAGGGTCTGTGCTGGGTGAATCTGTCTCACACGAGCTGTGTTAGTGCACCAGAGTATTTCCCACGTGGAATGCACGGCTGGGGAAGAGATCCTTGGAGCCTGAACAAGAGTGCTGGTCAGCCCAGGTGGGGCACACAGACAATCCTTCCCCTGCTCTCTTCTGCCTTAAAAGCAAACCAACCAACACATGAACAAACACAAGGAACCCTCACGCCAGAAACAGAGTGGGTGGTGTCTGCCAGAGCCCCTCATGTCCATGCTAATGGCCAGCCAGGACCTCGAGGTTTTTGGTGCTCTGTGTTCTTGTCTGGGCTCTTCTCTTGCCAGCACAGTGAATTTAATTGCACACAGTTGCGTGCCAGGGGCCATGCTGCCAATCCCCAAGAATGTGGCAAAGGCACTGGAGTTCAGCTTTAACAGCACAAGCAGCAGCTTTTACGCGTTAGAGAATCTACAGCCAGCATTGCCTGAGCAAAGGCTCTTTCCTCACAGCACAGTTCTGCTGCAGACATCCTCCTGCACACAGCCACACACGTTCAGAGCAGAGCATGACTTAGCACAGACATGCACAAGGACAGATCTTTAACACTAGGCAGTAACATCACCCAGTTGTCTCTTATCACCATTATGAAATTCATCTGTAAAGACAGAGGCCCCTGTGGTTGTGGGAATCATGCCACACAGATGCTACTCTATGCTGTTTCAATCCTTTTGTTGGTCTATAATGTGCCTTTGTTCCTCCACATGCTACAGAAGAGAAATGAACAGCTGGTGATTGTCTCCAAGTTTATATCTAGCTTTTATTTAAAAACTTCACAGTGCCTCCAACCTTCCCAGCAGACTGAAACACAGAATGAGATCTCTTATTTACAATATGCATTCCTCTTTGCTTCCCTACAGGGCATTTTGAGTCCAGGTTGCTCAGACTCTCTCCAACTTTATTCCCCAGCCTCCTTGTTTTCTTGCAGGATGTACTTAGAAAGCATCCAACTGGACCACTAACAGATGGCCTGCTCTGACTTCAGACACTTGTAGAGCCAGGTGTTGCCATATTGAAGCTATTACAGATAATTCAATCCATGCTATGATGCTTTTTGAGATGCTAATGTTCACTCTGATTTAAAGTACAGCAACATGAATTTTTTAAAAACCATATGCTGTCACTGTTCTGTAGATAAGGCAAACTATTCAAATTGGCTGGTCTAAATAGGCATAACCTCAAAGGAAACCCATAGATTTGCATTAGTATGAATCGTGGTCTGCAGGTAGAACTTTTACACTGCAATTTATTGCTGATGAATTGAAAATTCCTAACCTGTGGAAGTGGCTGCTCTTATGTCCCGAGATTTCATTTGACTACAAGAGAGACCCCCCAGCTGTCAGACAGCTCTCCATAAAATCTGCCATGAGCAGTTTGTAGTGCTGGATACACTGGAAGGTGTCACAACACGGTGCACAGACATCCAACAGACCTCTGCAGCTTCTGAGTGAGCCGGGAAGTATCAGCTTTGGTCAGTGTGCCCTGCGTGGTAAAACCCTCATTCCAGCGCGGGAAAGAAACCCAGCTCTAGCCAGGGTTTGAATTGGGAGTAACCCTCACACACCATGGCATTAGGAGCCTCTAATAAGCTAACTTAAACATTTATATTCCCTGGGATGAAAGGGGATTGAAAAAGAGAACTTGGTGCCTTTTCCTTCAGCCCTTCTCTGTCCATTTCCCTGGAAAGCTCCTGGAATTTACCATCCCCAAGATTCTGCAAGGTCATAGGGAAGCAAAAAGCTTATCCATGTTTAGTTTAGACCTCAGCAAGTGCAGCTGGTTCTCCAGAATCCAACAGGACCAAGGAGGAAACAGGACATTCACTATAATTTTCTTTGCCATTCTGACACAGGCAAGTTTGCTACAAACTGCAATTTATGCCCCAAGGTTTGACAGTTGCAAGGTTTGACAGGAGGACTTACATGAGAAGCTGTCTCAGGAACACAGTGATGTGCTGCACTGCACACTGCGCTTCTTGGTTCTCAGTGCTCTGAACAAAATACCCAGCATTTAGATTTCCATTTGGGAGAGAATTTGAAAGCCAGCAGAGATGCCTGGGGCCAGCAGCATCTACAGCAGGCGGTTTTAGCTGCAGCCAGTGCTCCTAACGATGCCATATTTGCTCTACAGCATTCAATGGCTCTGTGTCAATGTATCAAACTGCTTCATTACAAGGCAATTACTGGCTGAGAAAACAAGGTGTTTCAGCTGGTACTTTGTAGCCCCTGTCCTTGATGTTAATAAATATAGAAAAATTTTATTATTATGTCAGGATGTGGAAGGCCAGAAGCGGAAAAGAAAAACAACCCCGTAAATGAATTATGAAAGCAAGAATTAATGAAATTACTGAAACAAAATATTCAGATTCCAGAGAGTCAGTGAGATTCACATCTGTTTGTTTAGCTCTTGCTGCTGGATTTTTGTTCATCAGTCCTGCCCCCTTCCCACTTGTGCAGAATGTGATGGAGGAGCTTTTCCCAGGCAGGGACCCCTTTGTTCTGGCAGCCGGGGGTGTGGTACCGGGAGGCCAGGCGAGCAGGACCCACAGGAGCAGGGCTCAGCCATCGCCACCCCTTTGCCCCACAGTGCCACAAACCGAGAGCCTCTGCTCCCTCTCCCACGCCTCTGCCTCTGCTTCTCACTCTGCTCCTGTTTGCCTTCAGCTGAACCTTCCCTGTGCGCTGCGGCTTTGGCCCTGGCACATTCTCCAACTTCCCATGCTTTGCAGGCAGGAAATAAACTGAATCTACAGCCTCTAGCAACTTCTCCCATCCGTGCCCCATTCATCCCCATTATGAGGATCCTGAGCAGCCCCTTCAGGCCAGCCTTCAGCCCGTTTCACATTACTGAAATCGCATCAAGCAAGCACGGAATATTTGGCCCTTTAAAAATAATAATTCCGTTAGAGACAGGCAATATTACAGAAAAATATTCCCAGTTGTTAATTTTTGCTCTGGCTGTGTTATGTTAGCTCACTGAAATTTAATTGCTAAAGGGTTATAAGAGCCTAGAAACAGACCTAGCATCTGTCTTTTTTTAATGTCTCAATTATCACCACAGTAATTTAATGGCTCCGTGTTAGAGAATCACCATTGACATGCTAATGAATGGCACCACGTTCACGTACATTAGCTCTATTTTTAAGAGGTTATAGGTTGAAGATAGACATTTTATGCTTCAGATATCACTTAGGCAAGCAGTGTCACATTTGTCTCATTTTGCTTTTACAACTCAAATTGCTTATCTTAAAAATACTCACTGGACAGTGAACTGCAAATGGGTTAAACTGTGGTCAATTACAATTATGTACTTGCTTCTTTAGACCAAGATACGTAACGAAAATCCTTTCAACCCGTTTATTACTTAATTTGTATGTCAACATCCACTGTTGAAATTTTCTTCAGTTTATTTTGTGGGGTATTTTTTCTCCCATAAATAGCTAAGTCCTTTACTATTAGCTTTTTAATTGAACAGCCTTGCTGTATTAGGTTTTACACTAGTCTTCTCATTTTGCTGAACTAAATTTACCTATCAATATTTTTCTTTCATTTATTCCACAGAAACTGTGTTGCTAACCAGAGTCCCAAATCTATTGCATCTAAATGATCACAGCAATTTCCATAATAAGAGATGCAATGATCTACACTGAGATATTTATCTGCAAATGTTTCAGCATATTGTATATGAATTTCTACAGACAAGTAATAAGGGGTTGACTTCACAAACACAATGGAACAGCCTTTTGAGATCAGCTAAATGCTAGTGTTAGCATCAGAATTGATTTTGCATGGAAAGCTGCATCCTGACAATAATGTGAAAGGATTTCTCACTTCAGCAAATATACTACGAGGCTGGAGAATAACCCTGTGGTATTTATTATTAGCATCTATTTAAGAAACTTTTTAAATCAATTTATTCTGTCATCATGCGTGTTTCGAACAGTTCCACTGCACAGCTCCGTTCTGCCATGAAGAGCCAGGGAGGCCATGCTGTAAACAGCTTCAGGCGTAAGGACTCGCTGGTGTTCCAGATCAGCTTTTAGGCTTTTAGTCCTGCCCAGGCGGGGAGATACGAGAGGATGCTTCAAGCTGTATAATAAAAAATTAAGTTTTTTAAGTGCCTTGTTGGCAACACAGTCGTTACAGAGCGTTTCGTTGCGAGACACCTGGCGGGATGCCTCTGCCCTGTTGGAATTCCATGGAAAGGGTGGGATTGCATCCCGGAGCCCCCGCAGCCGCAGCCGGGGCCCTTCCGCCCCCTGGTGTCCGCAGCAGCCCAAAACGACCAAAAAACTCCTCGCTCTCCCCACCACCTCCCTAATGCTGGGTTAAAAAATTATAAATTAATCACAGAAGCCTCCCGTTCCATGAACAGTTTTCAGGTTTTCTCCCATGTGATGTTTAATTCTTTCGTGTTGGGATTGTTCCCTCCAGCTCTGGGGGAGAAGGAGAGAATCCAAACCTGGGCTTCTCCACGGGGGCAAAGTCTAAGGGGTCTGGGACAGGCAGCCAAATGCTGCTCTTAATTTCTCTGCGTCCCATCATCTCTCGCAGGAAAATATGAAAATATGTGGCTCTATTCTTCTCCTGCCTGAAATATTTCTCTGGCCAAGTGCCAGGCTGTCCCTATGTGGCTGAGCTGCTGCCTTTTAGGAAAGCTGCCACTAATTAGCTTTGTAATCACAGTGAGAGAGGCAATGAAGGTGGAGGGAAAGATGGTCATTCCGTGGAAAAAGTGGTCATTCCATTAACTCTTTCTTATCTGCGCTCACAGAAGCTTATAAATTGTCTCACAGTTGCAATTATCTGTTATAAAGCAGATTAAATTCTGTCAGGCAACTTGTGACATCTGTCTCAGCGCAAATCCTGCAGATGCTCAGTTTATCTCCCCATTTGCAGAAGAGCCTGTGCTCTGGCTGCACTTTGCCATTCTGACAAACAGATCCGAGAAAGGATCACAAGGGAATCGCGGCAGACACTTCCCCTCCTCTCTCACACTGCTTTTTGTTAGTCAAAGGACATAATTTGCAGAATAAATTACAACTGTAAAATAAGGAAAAGGCTGCCTAGATCAGCTTAGGGCACAGCCTAGTGAATATTTTCTCCTTAGTGGCCTGTTGATTGCTTGAAGGTGAGCTTGTAATACACTCACTGTTTATAACCATGGCTTATATTTGCTTGTGTTACTCTGTATTAACCCACTGCAACTGTGAGGAGCTTGATATCAATCATTAGAGGGATTGCAGGCATCCTCATGCAATTTAAACCTGAAGGGTAATACATGGCCCTTGAAAGAAAAACTAATTACTGCAGGAGGAGTGCAATCTAACTGTAAGTATCTGTAACTGGAGACTTTGAGAGATAGGACAGACAGTAGGAGTGAATTTAACTGTGATCCATGCAATGTTGACCTGAAAAATGATGGACGACACAGCTGACTGCAACTTCTTTAAGGGTCTTCCCACTCACATCTTGCAAGGTTAGACTGTAATGAATATTCATTATATTCACCTTCACAATGGTCTGGTTAAAGGTCCTCATCCTGCTTAATTGATGTCAACATGCAGTTCTAACTAGGAAAGGAACTTTTCCCCTCTGGGTAACTGACTGGAATTTTACATAGGTCAAGAAGAAATGAAAATCCACACAAACATTTCAAATTTCAAGCAATAATCACATGTTCCAGACGAAATAAATCACTGCCCGATGTCTGGTTAAATTAAGTTCAAGGTCTCTTTGAACATTGAAGCATTTAAACCCGAACTAGACCCAAAGCACCAAAGCAGAGCAGTGACCCCCTGGCAGGCTGGCAGGGGGCTGCAGCCCCTGGTGCCTTCAGAGCCCAGCGCCTTCCCAGCCCCAAGGGCTCCGCACGAGGCAGCACCTGCCTGGGCTGTCCCGGGACAGGATCCAGCAGCCTCCTGCTTCCTGGGGAGCAGGGACTGCTGGGCTTGAAGCCAAATGCAGTCAGCTGGAGGTAGAGATGGGAGATTGCTGGACCAGACAGCACAGGAGAGCTTTCAATGCCCATGAGTAGAAGCAACAACAGTTTAGTCCTCCAAATACAAAAGGCTTCACAAAAACGAGGGTTTGGGGTGTCTTAATTTCTGCACACCAAGGTCTTCTATTTAATTCACTGATGTTTTATAAAGAAGTAGGACTTGTAGAAGCCTTTGTACATCACAAAACAAGCACATATTTCTTACTGCTGCTTCTCTGGTGTGTTGAAATGAATTTTGATACTTACAAGGGAATTTCGACCGTGTAAAATGCAGAATGTTACAAGAGGTAATGAAGAGCACTACAAAGGAAAAACAATCATGCATGATAAACACTCTCATGTTTTGAGAACAAGTTCCAAGGACTTGAAAAGATTAGATTAAATTCAGCTCATTTAGTTCAATAACTTAAGCATAGACAAATTTAATCATAAGAATAGGTATGCAATTTTCTGTACTTGTTTTGTGTAGTGTCGAATGCATTTAAAGATTAGCAGGTTGCAAGTTTAAACACTCCAATTAAAGGAAATTTGTTATAAATCCACCTCGAGAGGAAGTGAGGGTAGTTTTTACAGTGTGCTTTTGGACAGAGATTTGACTCACAAGGAAAGCTCTTAGAGTGCCTTGAAGAAGACTACAGTCAGCCTCTACTCTTTGTCCAGAGAGCTTTGGAAGAGAAAATAAAGTCTGAAAGATGTCAACATTTATATCTGAGAAATTCAATTTTAATTGACAGTGGCATTAGTCACAGAGAAAGAACAAAACAAAACAAAAAAACAATGCCAGCCTACTTCACTTGTTAATTTTCTTTTCCCCTCTGCTGCAAGTGTTCTATTAATGAAGTTCTCCCTAAGCTCTCCAAATCAGTCAGCTTTGAAAAAAAGAAAGTGCAGAAACAGCAGTGTATCAGGAAGGGTTTTCCTAACAAAATAATGGGAAATAGGTAAAAAAATTCCAGGACAGACAAGTGCATGCATACAACATTCATAGTTGTACAAAAAAGCTACATTGTTCTGATCGGATGATGTTTGTGCTGCTGCCCATCTGGTGGAACATTGTTTTTAGGTCCCTTGAGGTGATTCCACCACATGCTCTTTTCTGTGAGACAGTTTATTAATTCTTCCTTGATTTGTTCATTCCATGAGCTGCATAGTAGCCCTTACTGGTAGATTTGTGAATGTCACCATATCCTTGGTTCAATAAAAGCCTCTCCACAATATAGCCATACCATGAATCCAAGCATTCTGCTCCACCATGGAAGTCACCAGATATTCCATGTAAAACTAAAATTATAGGCCTTTTGCTCCTGTATTTGACAGTTTCCCTACCCACATGAAAACTCTGCAACAGTAAAACTTCTGCCACTGTGACCACAACAATTCATTCTTCCCATGAAAGGTGAATTTTCATGAGAAAAATTGTCCAGAGTAATTTCTTATAGATAAACAAGCAGTCACTTTTTCCATCCTTTCATTGGAGGATTATTTGTGTTCACGAACTATTTCATGCAATGTATTCTCTGTTTAACAAGAACAACTTTGAAAACTAAACATTTCTAACAGACATGAGTTAAGAAAAAAAATCTCATGACTAGAGCAATCAGCAATCCAAACCCCAGAAAGAAGCAAGTGTGGCCTGGACCTTTCACATTCATATGGTGAAAATATCACAGGAATCAGTGGAGTTAAACAGGGCCTGAACTTCCCCCAGTGATGTCTCGTAGCTCAATCTACAGGGCATTGTTTTGCGGTATCACATTAATTCACACCAATCCAATGGATATGAAGAAATTTGAAGGATATTGCCCTATCGGTTCTGTTCCATTACATCCATTTTTTCACCCACATGCAGTAATATCAGGCAGTGCTGGCATGAGCAGGTTTCAGCCATGCTGTCAGATCCCATCATAAATGGGTGCAGAACAAGGGAAGTGCACAGGTTCAGTTCACATAAATGATGTACCTTGTCTCTGTCAAGGGTGGTGAAAATGCAGGTGCTTGTGTTTCATTTGTTTCTTGAAAACTTCTATAAAACACAACATTTCTGTGAGGAATACAGTGGATAGAAAAGTGGAACATAAAAGAATTTATAAGAACATAGTTGAACCGAGCTGATGCAAATTGGAATACCACCAGATTCAAGACAGAAGTTCTCACCTAAATCTGCACAACTTGTCATTATCTTCAGATCAGAATGGAACTGGTTTATCTTTCACCAGGCAGTAGGGGAAGGAGGCAAAATTTCTGTGGCTTATGCTTAACTCGTTCCGCGGTCCAAACTAACAAATTCCATTCCCAGTATTCAAAATACACTTGTTTGGCTTAGCCTTGAAGTCTAATACCCCAGCCAGCTGTATCTAAGCTGAAACAAGCTGTCATTATGTATGTGAAGACAGGCTTATTCTACACTAAAATTTTTGAATATTCTCGTGCTATGATTTCATCTTGGACAAGCTGATATTATTACAGAAACACAGAAATTTTCAGGCACAAAAGTTATTGCCAAATCTGAAGAAGAAACAGCTATCCAAATTGATGAAGGGTTTATGTGCTGAAAGATGCCCATCATTTTTCAGCCATATTATATGGTAATTTGTACCCTTTTTTTAACCCCATTTAATCCCTTAGATCATAATAAGCAACTCTTGTTCTTTCATTCATTTTAAAATAGATCTGCCGTATCAGATGTCTCATGGATAAATGGCAAACTACTTATTGTATTTACATGAGTTTTCAGGATTATGCAGAACCTCATTCTTTCTCTTTTTTTAATTTGGAAAGGGAGGAGATGGAGGAAATAAGCATTTCCCATGCATCATGTTCAGAAAAGCCACCTTCCAAACATACAGCAGGCATTGCTGGTCCATTACTGTCTTCCCCAATCTGCCAAAAGACAGGCAATGCAGATGAAAGGGAGCAGGCAATCCAACGTTAGCTCTGCCAGTGCTCAGTCTGGATCACAACCCAGCTTCAGCCTCAGTTGCAGTTACAGCTGCTCGTGGGGGCTGGGGGCTCCCAGGGCAGCGGTGACAAGCAGCACGAGCACAGGGCTCCCTGCAGCCACCCCTGCATCACCCCCGGAGCACAACAGCCTCACTGGGCAGTTTAGCTCAGTCCCCCACTCCAGCAGTGGCTCTCTGAGACTGCAAGGAAAGGGGACAAGAATGGGGCAAGCATATGGAATAAGAGTCATGGGATCCTTAAGGCTGGAAAAGGTCTTCAAGATCACCAAGTCCATCCTTCGACTGAACAGCCACACCCACTAAACCAGAAGTTGAAGTGCCATGTCCCTGAGCAGGCTGTTCTGATGCTGAACCACTCCTTCAGTGAAGAACTTTCCTTTGCAGCCTCACACCTGCAAGGACATGAACCCTTCTGGAACACCTGCTAATCCACCCACCGGTGACATTTCAGATGGCTGATTCATTGTTGCTCAGGCAGGAAGAAGCAGCAGGTACGAACTGGTGCCACTGAGGAACACGGAATGGCCTTCAGCACTTGTACATGTGTTAAGGCACTACATATTCTAAAGGCAAGGGACATCATGTGGTTTTTTCCGACAAAGCAACTAAGCTTGAAATAATTACACCTAAACCATACTTCCTGGCTGTATAGTAGGTTCAGACTTTTTCATGCAGGACTTCATCTGGGGGGAGGAAAAGGTCTTTACAGCATGTTCTGGCATCCTGGTCTTTATTAATACTGTACATAGTCCTTCTAAAGGGCAGAACACATGTGAGGAATCCAAATAATTTAATCACTTTGCTCTGAGAAAGGCTTTCTCTCTAAGTTCTATCTCTAATTAACTTGATCATTCCAACTTATAGAAAGAAAAATTTTAAAAGTCTTTAAAATAAGAGCTATACTTAATGAAAACAAATTTACTATTGTTAAGATGATACTGAGCTGAAGTTTTTAAAAAATTACATTTTTAGATGTTAGTCATCAGAATTTAAAAAAAACCCTAAATAATACAAATTACAAGAAAAAAAAACCAAAAATCCCTAAAACCCCCAACCAAACCCAAACAAAACCATAAACAAACAAAAATCCCCAACAACCCAACCCATAATTCCTGGAAAGGAAGGAAAAAAAGTCCATAGCTGAAATTGTATAAAGCATCATGTGTTTGCCATATTCCAATATACAAAATATCTACTTCTTATGTAGTTAAACGCTTCTCTAAGCTCTTCAAAAGCAAAAGTTGGCATGTGCAAACTGAGACATATGGGGGACATGATCTCTTGCCTAGGGTTCACCACACATATTGGAGACACACCTTTGGACTGCAGCCAGATTTGTCCCATCATGCAATTCAGTGCTCTTTCCGCAAAGTTACATTATTCGCTGTCCGTTACAAATATTGCATCAGTTCCTGGAAATCCATCAATGTGCTTGTCCAGTAACATGCACATTTCTCAAAGCAAGGTGTTGGACACAGAGCAGCCGCCTTTGACTGGCACATTGCTGCAGCTGGGAGACACAGTTTCAGCTCCACATGGGCCCCTTGTAGCATTGCTCAAGTGGAATAGCGATTGCTCTGTGAACAACAGTAAGATCGGGCTCCTGTAGCTCTCTAATTAGTGTTAATTTCTGCATACTAATTGGGTGAATGCCAGTAAAGAATCAGTAGGCCTACTCTGCTAGAGAGTCAGTAAAATACTTCAGAGGAAAACTGGATCTGTGCCTTCTGAAATCAGTTAAATTTTGTTGTTAGGCTTTTCATTTCGCTCAGCAGTGAATAGCAAAGTGATAAATGATATCTTAATACAAATTCACAGAAGCCTTCATTCTCTGAAATACTCTCTGTTGCCACTGCAGTTGAGGAGCCTTTTACAGGGTCTAGGCCCTGGTGATGACACAGGATGTACATCAGTCTCATCTCAGCTGCTGTCCAAGGGCAGCTCGCTGGAGCCACTGTTTGATTGCTGTTGCATGGCTCATAACAAGTAACTAGAGAAAATTACTGTGTGCCTTTTAGGGATATTGACTATCCAAAATCTAAACTAAAACATGTTAATTGCCAAAGGCTTGGGAAATGCAACAGAGCAGTAGACTAGACTCAGATTACCAGAGTAAAACTGGGCTGGGAGAAGAACAGATCCAGAGCAGCCCTGC
>VWPU01004721.1:24953-140512 GCA_013398955.1 Callaeas wilsoni | reverse complement strand
TATTTTATTATATTTATAATATATATGTTAGAAGCATTGTATTTATCATGTAATTCTTTCCAGCTTTTTTCATAGCTCAGATTCTAAGTCACTTATTAATGCTTGCTGTTTACTTTCATTTAATTTCCTTCCACTTTATTAATTTTTCTGGTGTAGACTGCTCAAAAAGATATGTATTGCTCATTACATTATTCTAGGTGTGATTCTTAGGTGTTAGTGTTCTACAGCAGGGCTTTTGTCTGAGTCATAATGTGATGCATCTGGATGTGTATTTCCAAATCTCCTTAGTGTCCCTCTTTTTAACTTAATGCAGCTGTCTGACCAGTTCTCATTCCCGTCTTTTATTGCACCAATATACGTTTTCCAAACTGCTGAAATTCTGTTTTAGTGAATTATCTTTCCAATTATCAAGAAAGCAAACTTGTTTATTATCTTCATCACTTAGTATTTGAACTCATCCTTTTTATTTCCCTATGCCCTTTTGTAGAGTGTAAAACTTCTTTTATTTTTCAGAATTTCTGCATCTTGTATTTTACTCAAACTGGAAATAAATAAATAAAGAAAAGCAGCCAGACTTTGCATAACATAAAATGTATAGAATTTTTAAACATCAATTTATTTTTACTGGAGTGGCAAGGACTAAACTGCTACCAACATAAATACATGTTTATTGCTTGCCATTGCTACGGGTCGGAGTTAAGGCTGTAATGGATTTTATTTGAATATTTCCAAACAGTATATATTTACCTTTCACTTGAACCTAACCTTCATGCAAAATTCTTATGATTTTTTTTACTTTGAAATAATTTAGATATAGTTTTAATTTTAACAGAACTTTCAATTTTTTTTGTTTCCATTGGAATTCTTTGACTTGATAGTCTGACTAGAAAATTTTGAAAGCCCCAAATTATAAAGAATAAAAGAAAAAGTTACTGCATGATTTTTAAAAAATTTCCTGATACTACTTGATCACTTCTGAAGAAAGCAAATTGTATTTGAAATTACTGTAGAAATTAATAGGATTTACTTTGTTTGGCTACTTGTAAGATATTGTGCAAATCATGTAAGTTAAGTTGGATTCCAGTTTCAAAATATTAATTTAACTTATTTTTAGTCTTTAAATGGTAAATTTAAAAACTCAAATAAATGATTATTTTATAAATGGAAGTATGTTTGAAGTTTCTGTATGTCTTTTATACTTAATGTTTGCATATGTAACTGTCCTCTTCTTTCCTCAATAATTTAACTAAAAGATTATAAGTATGTATTCCTTAATAAACATATATTCCTTCACTGTCAAAAGTAGCTCCAGGCAAAAAGTTGGCAAGTAAAGAGTTAACAAAGAGGTCAATGAAATGTGAGAACATCTAGTCCTCAATGTGTACAAAAATAATATTTGTGGTTTTTAGATGTCTTTTATGATTCTATTGCGCAAAAATAGATTTTTTTTGATTGAACATTTTCAGCCTTCCATTGACTGAAATAGATGACTGCCTTAGGGCATTTTTAGAAGGGAAAACTAAAAGAAAAATGACTAAATTCCTTTGTTCAGAACTGCTGCTCTGCATATCCAGTGAATTTTTTAATACAAAGACATATCAGTCAATGGGGAGTTTAGTTTGCAAAAGGACTGCAAGATTAGGTTTTTAGTATGCAAGTGTGACCACCAAACAGGCATGATAAGACAGCGGTGACCAAGAAGGGGCAGGTACAGCCACCTTCTCATTTTTCATGTTTCAGAACTTTACAGGTATTCACACTGAAGTAGTCTATCCAAAATAGGAGAGAGGGCCAGGGAGGTAAGGAAGAGGAACTGTTCACGCTGCAGAACAGCTGGGAAGCAGCACCAGCCAGTCCCATGGTTAAGGCAGCCTGATGCTCTGGCACAAGAGCAAGGTGACTTTCTGAGCACATGGGAAGACTTCAGATTTTGTTGAGCTTTAGTCAGGAGCTGACTGTGCATGTTCCTGTAGAGCTGGTAAATAATGCAGGCACGATGGATCAAAGCCTGTGTACAAAAGAACTCTCTGTGGCTAAGGAACAACATCAGCAGTTAGGAGATATAGTACTTTATTTCATTCTATTTTCGAATCAGCACAGATGTGTTAGCTAGACTGTTCCTCAGCTTTCCCTCTTACCTGTATCTACTAGAAGAGGCTGCTGTGAGAAGTGGTGCTGTAGATTTTGTGATTTATGTAACATCAGAGCCTTAACTCTAATGAAGGTGCACTGAAAGAAAAAAGCCAGATCCTTGTCCTGTCTACGGCTATCTGGGAAGCAGCTTTGCAGAGAAGACCCTGGAGACTTTGGTGGACTATTAGCCCACAGCACACCCTTTCAACAAGAAAGCCCAACAGAGTCTCCTTGGGTGCATCAGAAACCACACTGCATAACTGCATTAGGGGGTGGTCCTTTTCCTCTCCTCAGCACTGGAGAGGCTGGGTCCACCAGTGACTGGTACAGCTGCAGTGCTGGCTCCAGTTCTGAGCTGCCTAATATGAAAGGGACATGGATGTACTGGAGTCAGTCCAGCGAGGGGCCACGAATGTGCTGAAGGGCTTGGAACTTGTGACTTATGAGAGGGTGAGAGAGCTACCATTGTTCAGCCTGGAGAACAGAAGGCTCAGAATGACCTTCATGTGTGTAAACACCTACTGGATGGATGGGGAGGAAAAAACGTGAAGCTAGGGTCTTAGTTATGCCCAATGATAGGCCAAGAGGCACAAACTAAAATGGGCGAAATTTGAATTCCTTGTAAGAAAATTATTTTATTAGTGTATGCATGATCAAACACTGGAATAGTTTGCTTGGCGAGGCTGTGTAATCTCTGTCCTTGATGATATTTAAAATTGAACATGGCCCTGAGCAACATACTGTGGCTGATCCTGCTTTGAGCAGGGCAGTTGGACTAGATGATCCCCAGAGGTCTTTCCAGCCTCACCCATGAATGGATTCTGTGGTTCATCACAATAAACTCTGCTGTGGTCATTAGAGATTTTGGAATACTTTACTCCTTTATTTCTTTTTCTTTTCACCCCTGGGGAATATCATGTCATCAAAAAACAAAAGGCTGCTCACACTGTGGTGTACCACTCCTCTCATTTTGCTTTCTGTTTATCTAATCGTGCCTTCTGTCAGGGCCTGGGCCAAGGAAGATCTAATGTCTCGTGCTGTGCATATTACATAAAATGTTCACACTGCAGTGAATTAGTGATTGCGTTCAAGTCTCATTGTGTTTCCTGGGGCAAAGGCAGTATACACCACTATAAATGTGCTTTATTTTAAAAGGTTGGAGATTGATCCTACAATCACTTTCTAGTGTAAGCAATTCTGATATAAGGTTTTCTTCCCCAGAGCTGCTCACTTTTGAAAGGGTGACTCTTTGCAGGAACCAACCATTGTGTTGTATGTGGCAGTTTAGAAACTGGACTGTGAAAATATTTCTACTTCTAAACACATGATGATAATGTGGATGGTTGTTAGCAATGCAATTCCTCCAGCAAATGGGAATGGTTACTGCATACAAAATCAGTTTTGCTTTCATTACTTTTCAAACAGTTACTTAAATATATATATACTATCTGCTATAGAGCTAGTAGGAAACAGAATGGGGAAAAATGAAGGCTTCTCATTTCAATTGTGGTCCTTTTTTTAACTGGCAGTTGTTCCTGTTTTCAAGTGTTTGTTTCTACTTTAATGAGGATACCAACTTTCATCCAGTGAGATGTGTGGGTCACTTTGTTAGTGCACTTCCACACACCAAGGCAACACACCAGCTGGAAATTTTGACTTTTAGCTGAATTATTTTTCCCCAGCAAATGGCTTTCCTTTTGACATATTTTAATGTACTTGCACACTGAGAGGAAGAGTGGGTGAACAGAAAACAGTCTGTTTTATTAACCCAGCAGTCACCTTTGAGATTCATATGTGTCCACTTTTTTCTTGCCTTTGTACCTAATCCCAAGAGCCTGGTACCTGGCTTCCCTTGGAATAACAAAGTCACTCACAAACCTCCAAACATGATTGTTAACTGAATGCCAACTGTTTCTTCTCATCTTCTTTTTTTTTTTTTTTCCCAGTACTCTGTTAGGGATTGCACCCTTATGGGTGCCCTATAACCATAATATTAATTTGGGTTTGTATTGAAGTTTTGTTTTGTTTTGTTTTGTTTTGTTTTTTAATAGTAGGTGTACATTGTTCAAGGAATTAAATTGCTGCTTCTATTTTGTGTGTGTGTTTTATAGTGATTTTTTCAGCTCTGTGAATAGTGGGAAGGGAAGAAATAAAGCAATGCTGCAGGCACTTACCGGACTACAGTTTCAGCTCAGAGGAAAGCTACAGGATCAAAAGTGGCCAGACAAGAACCCTCGAGAAGAAGCCCATGCACATTACTCACAGTGTCATATGCCGGTTTCATATTATCCTGCGTTCAATGGATTTTTTCCAATGGGAACACACTTTTCATCAGACAAAGCTCCAGCAATCTCAGAGGTATCTATATTACCAGCAGATATTTACAAAGCAGATTTCGGAATGCTGTGTTATCTGCCGAAAGCTATTCTTAATTGTAACACATTTAGCTCATTTTGGAGTGCACCTAAATGAAATCAGGAGAGAGGTAAGGATGAAGCTGCTGGAATTAACATGTTCTAAAAAATAAATAGAGCTCAAGCAAGCAAATACCAAGGTATTAAACTAACTAGGTCTTATCCCTGTGCTGCCTCAAAACACATTCGCTAAATCATTAATCTTTGGATCAACTCTCTAATGGTCCAGGGCTGACGATTTACACTCTAGCTTCCTTTTGGATAGTGGAATGTTTCTGGAGCTTTCTTTCAACACCACAATGTATTTTCAGGCAGCAGACATGCTAAGGTGCAGCCAGAGGGCAGTGAGAACCGGGTCCAGCAGCTCTGTGTTTGCTTTCTTGCCCCGTGTCAGACCAGGCAGCATCTCATCACAGGGGGAGAGAGGATGCTGCAACCTGGTAAATCCGCGTCTGGCAGAAAAGATTTTGGCACCAACCATTTGAGAATACACTTTTTTCATGCACTGCTGTTGACAGCCTAGGGCAGTTCTGGACTGTGGTCTGGTCTCCCGTCTCCAAGGATGAGTGGTGGGCAAGTGGTTTGGTACAGTGGCTACGGTGTCCAGGACAATTTGGCACAGGCTACCTACTCCTTGGCTTTAGCAGAGTGCATGCAGGAGTGCAGAGCTGCCCCACAGCCACATCACCTCTTATGAGCTGTGAGTTACCGAGTGGAGGCTTAAAACCCAAACTGAACAGATTAGATGATGCCAACATATTTCCTCCTATTTGGAAGTAACAGTGGTATTTCAAATACCACATGGTGGCAGCTGTTGATAAAGGCTGGTATTAGTTTGTTTTTCATTTTTAAAACTGAGGAATGATAAATTTCAGTAAGTGGAGGAGCCAGGTTTCAGACATTTCAGACATGTTACATCAGGAATGTTCTGATAACTTGGTATCTGATGCACTGAATCTTTCTTTCCTAGTTTGCAGTGGGACCGAAAATAAAAATATAAATAGAGATCCAAACTGAATACAACAATGAATATTTTAAACCTTTCTTTGACTGCTAATAAACTTTCCTTCCAGTTCTCACCACTCCCTTTCTCTTCTGGGCTCTCTCCGCTCTCCTGTTCCTCCAGTATTCCTCACTGTAGCCTGGGGAAAAGAAGTTCTAGAAAAATAATAAAGTTTTTATTTATTCCTTACAGCTTTTCTGCCCCTGTGGGCATTTGTCTGCCTGTCTGGCTAATGTGCTGTAATGAATCTGCTCTCTGCCATACACACACCTATCGTCCTATCAATCAGGGAGAGGAAATGCTGAGTATGGTGAGCACTAACAAGCACTCAGAGGGGTTAGTACACCAGTGCACTACAGTGGCATGCTACTTTCCCTACAGACTGCTTTAATTGGGGGAACATGAATGAGGCAGCATGTGGCTGGCACCATGTCTTCTTGCCAATCTCTCTGCTTTGGCAAACTGACCCTCTCTGCTTCACCTTTCAGGGCAAAGCTAACCCTCCTCTGGTTCCTGCTGCAAGGCAAGTCCCTCTCAACCTCATTGGAGTCTCTGGGTTAACAGGAGCATGCGGAACTGCTGGAGGAACTTGCTTGCGGAGGCTAGAGGGTGATCAAACGGTGCTGAAGAGCCTGTGGGGATAGCACTTCTTTGCAGGTCGGAAATCACGATGCAAATAGAAGTGGGAAAAGGTGGAGAAAAGGTGGAGAAAAGGGGGCTGAGGAAAATTAAAACAAGGGGGAATAGGAGAGCGAAATGGTGAAGGAAATAGGAGGTAGGGAAATGGAAGGGCTGAGGAAAAATGGTGAGAATACAGATAAGAGGAGAGAAAAAGGTAAGAAGTAAAAACTAAAAAAGATGTGGAAAGTCATATATCACTGGAGAGAAAGACTCAAAGAAAAAAAAAAGAGAAAACTAAAAGTATTCCTGTACCTAAATCAGGGTGGATAGGAAGCAACACCTCCAGAAGAACTCAAAGATCAGGAGACTGGAGGTATTTTTCATGTCAGGTTTCAGGATTTAGACAAGAAATTACATCCAATCCGTAATTAAGTAGTAGTGTTTTAAGTTACGTACTTATAGATGAGTTGACTTCTAGACACGATTCCTTTTCAGCTTTGTGGGGTACCAGTACACTGTTAAGGACTCGCTGTCATTGCCCTATAGCAAGACTCACTATCGAGTAAATTTTCTACTGGAGGTTTCTCAGCAAAGCCTTTGTTGGCTGTTTGGAAGGAGAAAAATAATTTGTTGAGAAGAATGGAGGAATTACAAATCTCTGAGGGGCAATAACACATAAAGTAAGATCTTGGGGTTAAGACCATGTAAGGATAGAGTCATACCTTTTGGCAAGTCCCAAATTTTCTTTGCGCAAAAGTTCTGGTGTTCACAGATGTAGCATGTTTGCATGGCAGTCAAGTGATAAAAATATCTTAAAGCAGTTTTTCGTTGCCCAGAACGAGCACTAATGGGGAATCCATCTTGAGTGAAGATTTACCATAGAATGCCATTGAGAACACTGTCTTTGAGATCAAGGATTTGGCAAGTAGCAAGAAAGGGTTAGCTTGATACTTTAAAAAAACAGTAGCAAAGGTTTGAGAAAGTGTTTGAAGTTTGAGACCTCTCTTTGTGACACAAAATCTTGATTCAGATTAATTTCTGTGTTAATCAAGGGAAGTTACCTGTGCTCTGCAGGAAGGCAGGTTAACCTATAGCAATACCCAAGGCAGTAAAAAAGCTACCAGATTTTCCCCTGCAGTATTTGTAAGCTCTATAAAGTAAGAAGCTTTTGCTTTCGCAAACATCCTGATTGAAGATTTTGAAAGAAAACCAAGATGAAAGTAGGATGGCATTTGTAACTCAAAAAGTGACTTCTGCTCTTGAATGAATTCCTGATAAGGTGAAGGGCAGTATGTTATGAGAAATGCGATCCCTCAGTCACTGGGCAACGGCCAGGTTCCTGTTCTCTCTGTTTACACCCCGCTGCCCTTTTCTCAGGAGTGTTCCACTACATTAGTGAAAGTTCACCTTAAATATTGACTAGAAACACTCTTTGAAGGAAAGTTTGTTTTCTCTAGGAGTGGTTTTTGTCAAATATTAGTTTTGGTGGAAATTACAGCATCTTTTTATCTTCAAGCAATCAGTTAAAACAAACTAACAAGACAGAATAAAATGGAATAGAATAGAACAGTTTAGGTTGGAAAAGACCTTAAAGAACATCAATTCCACTAGTAACCAAACACTGCCAAGTCCACCACCAAACCCCGTGCCTAAGTGTCACATCTACACCTTTTTTGATGCCTCCAGGAATGGTGACTGCCACTTCCCCGGGTAGTCCTTTCCAGTACTTGACAATATTTTCTGCAAAGAAATTTGTCCTGATACCCAATCTAAGTCTCCCCTGGAGCAACTTGAGGCCATTTCCTCTTTTCTTCTTGGGGCTCTTTATGCTGGAAACCTGTAACGTTGTCAAAGGCATGAGTCAGAGACCTGGATCAATTGGAAATGAACAACATTGCAGCAAAATAATAAACCAAATTTCTATATCAAAATTGCATATAAATAAATAAATATTCATCTAGTAGGACTAGGGATACTGATTTAGCTGTGTATTTGGGGCCAGTCTGACCATTACTGGATGCTGTGTCAGTTCATACCACCACAGATCCAGTAAGACACTGAGAGGAAGGTGAAGACTACCCAGAGATAGTAAATCATTAAAGTATAAAAAAGATCTTAATTACCATGAAAGATTTTGGGAGCATTATCTGTTTAAGTAGCACAAAATGAAATTTGAAGTCAACCTGCAGAAAAATCCCTCAACAGCTAAGAGATACCAAAACACTGAGAACATGCGCTCCAATTACACAGCAAAGGTATGCCACAGACAGTGACTGGAAGCTGATTTCAGGCACCTGGGTAATGAGTAATTACAGAAGAGTAATGTTTGACTGCATATACTGGGAAAAGCTCTGCATAAGACCCTGCCTGTTAACCACTTTAAAATCCCCAGTCTACTATGATTTTGTCTATGAGTTGCTAGGAAGAATAATATTGTTGCAGTGACCTGGGACACTTAGGAAGCTTGATGATAAGCTTCTCACAAATACATCTATAAATGGCTATAGTTTTTTTGGAAATAATTATTTTAGGCTGCTGGGACTTAATTGTAATACTTTCTCTTTTGAAACCTTTCTGCAGGCAAATTTTGTATTTAAAGACAGAACAGGTCCAGTCCAGACATTGCTAGGAGGGAAGTCATGGCTTTTTAAAAGTATTCTGAAAGTCACAAATACCTTTAATGTCGTGTGCTGCCTGCCTTATATCTCCCGTGTAGGGAGCCTCATTTACCCAGTGTCTGCTACACTGGCATCCTTTCAGTTTGTCTTTTAGATGTACTCTCTTGATTGCAGCAAATCCCGCACTTCATACAACAATGCAAACCCTTTCTTAAGCTGATATGCTTTTTTTGGTGGATTGGCACATAATTTGAAGGATTTTTGACAGATTAGGAGATAATATGAAAGGGAGAACAGAACAGCAGTGTCTTACTACTCCTGCAAAAATATATCACTTAAAAGCCAGAAAATGCTCTCTATGTCCAAGAAGAACCTTTTCAGATTCATATATATATCCCATCTGCCTCTCCAGGCTCTCTAATACCATTATAGGGCTTTGCTCCAGACCACAACTGCTGTGTAAAAGGCGTAGTAGCAGCACACAGAAACAGAAGAATACTTAAGCTAGAATAGATCATCTATCCATAAAGCTTAACGATCTGTTTCAGAATACCTTCACTGGGCTCTCCCCTATCTCTGAAACAGGTGTCTACGTCTGAACTAGATGCCTTAGTTATTTTTGTAGCCAGTGGGGCAAGGAGACCCTTTAAGATCCAATTTATCTGGATTATTTTAGGCATGTACTTTGAAGTAAGATGGATTGCACCCTCAAAGTGATATTTTTTTCCCTGTTGACTGAAAAAAGTCAAGATAATTAGCTTGGATATAGGCATCTGCATTTTGTCATAAACACAGTCAATTAAACTCCACCTCTATGTTTTTTGCTTCAGAGAAGCTATAGAATTCTCAAAACTTCTTGATTCCACTTCAAGTTAGCTTACGAGATCATGCTTGAGAGTTAAAATTTAATTTTATTTTAAATTACCACAAGTTAAGGAATTGAGATTGCTATGCTTTAAGTCTTCCTAGATTTTTTGTTTGCTGAAGCAGTTTGTGGCAGCAGGGCTGTCTGTCTCTGCAGATTGTTTCATGGCAGTCATTTAAAATATGTTACTTTTTAGTTCTATGCACTATAATATTTTTATTTTTAGCATAATACTTACATTTATTAATATTAAGAAAATATTTAGATCTTGTATTACTATTTCTATTGTGAGAAGAAGTGTATAGAAAAGAGGAAGAGTGGAAAATTATGTGTCAGGGTTCATAAATAAGAGGGAAAAGGGAAGTGGGAAAGAGAGCAAAATACATTCTGGAAGATCTGGCAAGAGGAGGAGCAGAATGGAGACCAAAAGATATGAGTAAGTGGGAAATAAATAGAGACATCTGTGTAAGATTCTCAGGCTCACTCATTATTTTGTAGACTTTTATAATATCTCTTCTTTTCTTCTCTTTTTCAGCCTTCACAGACTTCATCTTTTTAACCTTACAGTGTCTAAAGTCCACAGTCTCTATTCTTTCTCCCATATACCTCATCATTTTTTTTCTTTTTTTTTTGACATTTTTATTTTTTGCTATGTCTATTCTTACACACACCTCTACACATCTGAGCACAGCTGTTAACCTACTTCTGTGTGATAATTCCCGTGGTATGGAAATCACTGATGTCACTGTGACTCAAAGAGTAAGTTCAGCAGGTCCATTGCCTTCAGTAGTTGAAGAGAGCATTAATGTTGAGTGAAAATTTGATTTTTGTCTCAAAATTAGAATCACAAGTAACAATCTTTTAAAGACTTGAAGCTGTCTACTGTAAGGGTGGTTCATTTTAAAGTCTATTGTGATTCTTGGTATGAAGGAGGCAAAGTGTGGAAGACAGATGTAAGAGAACCGGTCATGGTTTAATCACAGGATGTCCTGATTTCTTCCCATGTATTCTCAGCTCAGAACCCTGAGCACTAGTGAGCTGTCTATCCAAACTGGTACTTTTAACTATTTCTATGACACATCCAGGCAGTCCTGCTCTTAAGACTGTCCCTGGCACAGTTTTAGTCTATGCCTATGAGTGCTGCCCCTCACTGATGATGCCTTAGGATTTTAGCTTTTATATTTTTCATATATTTGTAATCCTGTATTTCTCTAGTGTATAACTCTAAACTCCACAGAGAGCATTAGCTACTGCTTTCCCATTTTGGTTAGACACAAGAATTCCTCTCTAGGCCTGGGAATCAAGGACACCTTACTGTTTCAGGCCCCAAGAAGTGTAAACAAAAGTGAGTTGAGGGGGGACCAAACTTGGGGTAAAAATGACTTCATTACCTGAAGCTGTAATTGGACGATTAAGCCCCAATATGTAAATGGACCAAACTTATAAAAGTATGAAAACCCATGACCCGTCATCCATTTTTGGATCTAGCCTCTGGAGGGGCTTTGTCTGCCCTAAATGTACCTGAAAGCCCTTCAATAAATATTACTGCTTTTTATTCCCTTAATTTTGTCTGGCCTCTGTTTTTAGGTAGCCAGATAAGGCATCACTGAGGCTTGGAAGTTACATGGTCCTGGGACAATTCATAATTGGCATTTTGCAAACAGTTGCATTCTTCTAGTTGTCAAAGGCTTCAATGACAAAAATATGAACTCTTCCATGATTTCTGGGCTAGGTATCCACTATGACTCCTAAGCGTATCAATTTTATGAATAAAATTGTAGCTTGAGAGGGTCCTGTAAAATTTTTCTTTTGACAATCATGTGCTGCTCCATGAATATTTCAAAATGGGTGGTGCAAACAGGGGAGGAACCCATTTGCAAGAGATAAGCTTTATTTTTTCCCATGAAGAATATGAACAAGTCTCAAACAGAATTAACAAAGACTTTACAATTGTGAAGTAGAGAACAACAGTGCAAATACTGTTGTCTCTACCTTGAGGGTGTTCAGGCTTTTCAGGTGTTAATGAAAGGAGACTCAGTTTCTTGTCACCTGCAGCAAAGAGAAGCTCCACGGACTTGCAAAGAAGATCAGCATTTTTTGAAATGCTGACCCAAGATTAAAAACATAACAGGATTCTCAGTTTCCTACTGACTTCAGTGGAAAGATGAGGACCACGATGGGAGTTAAGATTCCAATATAAATCTACGCTTGACTTGACAGTCATACTATTCCTGAACTGACAAACGGCAGCCAAGGAAGAAGTAGTCAAGCTGAAGGGTCACTAGGGAAAAGAGGAGCTTTGAAAGAGCAGTGCTAGTCTATATGACAAGGGCTATAGTAACTGAATTTTGAAGAGACCTGACTGTTGAGATATAAAGTATTATACACTGCATTAGTAATTACATAACAGATATTAATGATTCTTATGCAAGTGTTTGTTAAACCAGTAATTCAGATTTAATGAATAACCAATGGCCTTTTTTATAAGAGGGAAGCTCACGCTTAATTTCTGAGGTTAATCTTATTTAAAGCAAAAATTCTCTCTCTGAATAGCTGGCAGTATTCAGCTTAAATTAGCATCTGCTGAAGTGAACAGTTGAGTCTCATCTGACATTTATTAGGACAAATGCATAAAGGCTGTGCTGTGGCAATACCATTTAATTGTCAAGGCAATTAGTTGCCACTTTGGATATCAGAATTGTCACTGAGTTAAAAAATAAGAGAAGAAGACATGGCAGAAATAGTTTCCTTTTTAACCGAAAATTGTGTCTGAATTTTATATTAGTCATAGAAGTGAGAATCAGATGGCATAGATCAGACCCGGACACAACAGGGAAAAAGTTATAATTTTAGCAACAGTTGATCTACTTGTTACTTCAAACCAACTCTGAATTTTATAAAAAATTATGTAAGTCACTGAATGCTAGGCTAAAATTCCCTGTAATGTTTATGGTTCCCTTACCTCCCTAGAAATATCAGGATTATTTGTTTTCTTTTCAACAATACAAAGATATTAAAAATTTAAAAAAACCTCAGGCACTATTCTGTGAGCCTTACTTCAGTTGCTCTGACACATGTGTAGATCTTCTTCAGCAAATCGTATGTGCATGACCCTTATCTTTTACTATAAGACTTTTCTTAGTTTGAAAAGGATTAATGTAGTTATATTCTTTTAATATATGAGTAAACTGGCCATTGCATGAAAGAGTCCTCTTCAACTATGTTCATTATTGTTCTTTTTCTTCTCAAATGTTTTCTGGAGAAATTGGAAATGAGTTTTGCATATCTGCCATGTAATGTTAACAAATTAAGCCAGAAAAACACAGTGTAGAAATGGGAGTTCATTTTGCTCAAGGCTCTGATCAAAAGTGCAGTGTGTGGAAGTCTATAGTCTGGCAGCTTGTACAACGGCTGGCCTTTGGATTAATATAGGAATGCAAAGCTACAAGTCCTTAATCTTCATAAAGAATTACAACCATCTCTAAATGGCTAGAGCCTGCGTGTTCATGCCATCCTTCTCTGCTCCTCACCAAAGTGCGGTTTATCGGTTTTGGTTCTGTCCAGATCAACTTCTACAGTCCATATTTCTCATGTGCTGGCCATTTCTGGCCAACGTTATTAGGTGATCAGAAAACGTTATTAGGTGATTTTCTGCTTTATACAGGGGAAATTAGGGAAATTTTAAATCAAACTCTAGGAAGAATTTAGTAAGATTTTTATTTTGAGTATGCTGGAGACCTCTGGGCTACATTGTGATCCATTTGTGTAGAGGGAGAATTTTGCCTATCTCAGCTGTCATTTACTAGCCCTGCATTGGTGGCAATGCATCTCAAACATTCTTTCAAGTCTATTTCCAACCATCTCTCAAAGTTCGCTAGGTTTTTATCAGGAGGCAGATGATCCTGTCTATTTTCTGAACATTACAAAACAAGATTAGGTTAATTAGTAGCTATATTATAATTGAATTAGCTTCCATACATTATTTCTTTCTGAGCAAAGGTCTAGAACTTGTGGAGACCAGCATTTCAAAACTTGGGAAAGTAATATTTTTTTCAGAGGCAGGATATTAAATTTTGAGCTACAAATAAAAGACTGAATCCTTAAAATGTACTGATCAATTGATTGTGGGTTAACTTCTTTTGTTGGAGTGAGAGGCAAACATTGAAATGAATGGAAGCTCCATATGGTCTCTACAGGTAGTTGAAATCAAACTGAAATATGATCGCAATAGTGTCAAGATGTTGTGATTTATCTGTGATTACCTGCAAGTCCAGCAGAACGAGAGAGATTTAAGAGATCTTACACTTTTGCCATCATGGTGTTTCTGTTCCTTTTATTGCCAGCCTTCTTCTAAACACTAGTTGATTTCTGTTTTGATCTTGACTACACTGTCTTTCCTCATAATGGTTGCTGCTACACCCACTCCCAGGAAAATTTTTTCTTAGTGAACTTAAATATAAAGCAAACCTCCTTGGTGATCAACTTCATCCAGGAAGGTACTACTCTTCCTTTTCTTTTTTCTGTTATTGGTCATTATACTAGGGCCAGATTTTTGAAATATGCTACAATTGATGCTCATTTCAAATCTCTGTAGCATCTTCCTGGGCCCTTAGTCATTCTCTGGTATTTCTTGAAGTGCATTTTTCCAGAAATGAAGCACATGATTATTGTCAACAGAAACCTGTGGTCAACCTTGGTCTCAATTTGTCCACTAGTTGGAAGGAAATAAAGAACGAAACCTGTCACTTCCATCTGTCCTGACTCACAGCTGGTTCTGTACTGTTTGGTTACACTTCAAATGTTCTGCTGTATGAGATTTGATCAGTAAAACCTTAAGTATCTCATGTTTTTCTCTGAGAAAAGAATATAAACAGTCCTTTATAACTGATGTCAGCATTTTTTGATTTCACAGGGAATTTTAGGATATTACAATTTTTTTTTCAGAAGTCAAATGTATACCTTAAAACAGAGTCATCTTCAGTTTGGGCCATTGTGTCATGCAATGTAGAGGTAGTTACTCAAAATGCAGGGAATATGAAGTCAATCATTGCCCATCCAATGCAAATAAAAAATAAACCACAAACAACTCAACATGAGTAAAGAAACAGAAGAACTATCTTCCATAACTTCTGTTGCCTGCTGTTCACTTCTGTAGTATAGAAAAACTTTGGTCTACCTAACACTTTTCACCTGATATTTTATCCTTTCTCAGGAGACAGCTATTTGAATGCAATAATTTGAATCTGTGAGATTGGTTAAAACTCATGAAGCTGAGAACCATAGAAAATGGTAATGGAGAAAAGTGTAATAAACAGAAATAGCTTTGGTGCTCTACAAAGGAGAATAACTGTTGTAAATGGCAGCAACTTCCTAGTGTCCATAAACATAAGGAAGAAAAGGCACTGTTATTCTACAGCCATGATAGTTTTCAAAGCAATGCTACCTACAGAGGTTGTCAAGAGAGCAGAAAAAGCACAATAACCCCCACATCTCTAGCATTCCACATTCCACTTATTTCACCCAAGGCTGCATATTTATTTTGAGATTAATTTGGTACATGTAGTGTACATTTGCCAAGGTTTTTTTTTTTTGCTATTTAAATCTTCAATTCCAAAGCTATGTATTAATCCTATTACTGCTAATTGAGAGAAGTCTGCAGTCTTTTTGAGTTAGGTGAAGTTCAAGTTGTAATTGGTATCAAAGAAAGGCACAGTGCAAGAACTGAATATTAATATTTAACTCTTGCCATTTTATTATTTCCACTTGAAAATCACAGCAGTGGTTAAAAGACCTTTTTATGAGTTCATGAGGGTAGTGAATTGGAGACTATGGGATGAGATTTTTCATTCATGCAGCAAGATTGACAAAAATTGCTTTGTAAGAAATGTAAATGAAATATTATACTGGGGCCCAGTAGTACTGGTTATAGCTACAGGTCTCTCCGTATTCCCGTTATGAAATCTTCCTTGTAGGTTAAGTACCTGCACTGTAAAATTTTGCTCAAGGCTAACACAGGATACAAGATTCTAACCCAGGAGCTATTTTTTTCCTGAATCTTCCATTTAGCCTTGTGCAGATAACTGCAGTTTTAGACGATGTTTTGAATCTGAGTACTTTTTAAATGACTGTGCTTTTAAAACAGAAAATCTCACAAGATAAGCACACAATGGTGGATTAATTGCTTATGAAGGAAAATAAGGACAAAGACCACCCAGGACAAAGGCTATCCCTTTGATATCAGATCCCTAATCAAGTACATTTATTTGTACATTTGTTCAAAGACACAAATGGTGAATTTTTTCAAAGGTCAAAGAATTTAAAAGAAAATTAACCATTGACTTGGTGGCTTTGGAAATAGTTTCTACCCCTGACTAAACAGTATTTGGAACACCAGTTAAAGACGAATTTCTCCAAGTTTTATTTTGTCTATTTTTCTGAGTTTTATGCATTGGGAATTACAGGCTCTGGCTTTAATCATACCCATAGAACATGTTCACTATTATGCCCTTGGGACTGCTATAATCAATCATTTGAGATCAAACTGGATGGAGACCAGAATGCAGGAATCATTTCAGAACTGTATCTTGTTCAAATATCACAAAAACCATGGAAAAAAAGGTGCTTGAGAGGAAGAAAAATGATAAGAGGTAATGTTGGAAGTCAGAGTAAACAAGCAAAGAGATCAAAACATAGAAAGAAAGCAAAGAAGAGATGAAAAATTAGGGAGAACAACACTGAAAACAGCAGAGCAAAGCAGACACAGCTTGAAATACTGCATTTCCACCACTCACTTTACATTAGAGATGACAAAATGTGATAACAATTGATTTTTTTTTCTATTGAAAATGTTTTCCATTATATAAACATTGAAGATAGTCAAAATGGGTCATTTGGGCAAAATGTATAACTAGCAATGGTGACAAATCTGATTCCAAAGTGAGATATTTGATTCTAAACACTTGCTCTGTGTACTGTGATTTCAGACAAATGCACAGATAATCAAAGCTTTGTTTATTTATTTGCAATTTTTTCCATTAATATTTACATTAATTTACTTCAGAGTTTGTTACGTTCAAAGACCTTGCAAATTCAGGCCAAAAGTGACTCCATGAAGGCCTGGTTTTGTGAGGTGTCACAAAATTTTGTGAGGTGCATTGACACAACTGTAGTTATAGTCAATTCTTTATGCAGAAGAAAACTCAATTACTTTCTAAAGCAAAAGGTTTTGTTTGGGTTTTTTTCTTGGCAAAAGATTATGAAACTAATACTAGGTTGGAACTACATGATAAATATAAGCTTGTAACTTTCATTAGTGCTGTGACAAATCATAGATATATTTCTAAAGAACGATCTCCACATTTTGTTCCTATCTGGACCATAAATAATTGAACTGTGTCCTGCCTTTTTAGTATTGAAAGAGGCAGACTATAGTTACAGAATGAAAGGTGTGAATAATTAAAAAATAGATTGCATTGGGTCTTGAGATAAGCAATGGTATCTAACACATAGAGAATGAAAAAAAAAATGTTGCTACTACAACCTCCAACTGACTTAGTGAGAATTTTGCCTTGAAAAATTCAATGGAACTGAATACAAATAAGCAATGTCATCCACTTTGTACTACTGAAAATGTGGATTTTGTGGCTTAAGTGATAATATTGATAGTTAAAATGTTTCATACATAGTGCTTGAAGAATCATCTAGTTCATTCAAACTACAAGATTACTTCCCTCTCTAGATTTTTTCTCTCGTTAGTAAAAATGCCAACAAGATTTAAATACAAGCATTCAGTTCATAACTTTTGGGACTTGGGGGTCATTGGGTCCAGCATCCTTTTCTATGTATTCATGTTAAGCAATTTTCTGTCCTCCACTGATATTTTGACAATATCATATAAATTTTAACATTTCAACCCCCACAGTCTGACTGCAAGGAAGGTGTCACATGTTGCAGGTAAAAATTTAAGGTGCGGAGACACAAATTCATTTCCTCATAGTATAAGGTTTAGCTTCCCTAAACGCCTAAATGGATCTAGCTTTTCAGCCATGTAAACAGTAGGCATCTAATTAAAGTTAGTTGCCCAAGTTTCCTTCTGTGATGAACCATAAGACAGGAGCACGTTCAGAGGAAAGAAAAATACCAAAAAAAAAAATCCCACTTTTATATGAAGTCTCCCAGGGGTATCTGAAAGTGATTCGCTTTCTGGAGGTCCTTTCTCTTGCTATTGTCCAAAAGACAGACCTTTTCATAATGTAGACCAGAAAACTACCTCTTAGAGATGAATGTCACTTGTGATTAATGCTCAAAATTATCCAGAGACCCAAGTTCATGTAGGAAATTGCATGAGTCTTTAATGTCTTTGTGTAACAGGTAACCACTGAGCTATTCTCCTTGCAACCCAGATGATCTTCCTCTAGAGACTGAATCTACTTCTCTTATAGTGAAGTGAAGCATGAAGTCTTTTCTCCCCTTCAAGTCAGTAATGTGCATTTCATTCTTTCACAGCATGATTACAACAAATACTGCTCTACAAATGACTGTGAGATGCCAAAGCTTCATTTAGGATAGTGATATAGACAACTTTATGACCTGCCTGACATTGTGCTCATCTTACAGCCTTCTGCTCCTCTCATGCTGACCACTGGTAGAAATTGGACAAGACGAACTGGTAATATGATGTCTTCTGAGATCTAACACAAAATATTTCATATTAGATGTTGTATGTTAATTATCTGGAGTATCCACAATGTAAAAATTTTCTACAATAGTTCTGCAGTAAAACGAATGTCACTTCACTGCAGGCTGGCTAAGGATTGCCACCTGCAAGCCAAAAGACCAGGGACAATTTCAAAGCCCACTGATGACTGTTTGACTTTATTGAGCTTTACTTTCAGTCTACAAAAGCAGAATTTTTAGGGTTACATGAAGAATCATTCTGTGTTCAGACAGAAAAATAGCTATGACAGCATTTTGAAAGCATTCCAGCCAGTGATACTTTCAAGAGACTTGGTCTGACCGGACACTCCACTGATTTCTACTCAAAACATTATTAAAAAAACATGCTATAGAAGGTATTATTTTGGATCAGAGGCAATAAAACTTAAGGGGAATCCAGGTCTTTAGAGCCCTGCATCTTTGTGAATAAAATTGAACACATGTAAAGGGAAAAACCTCCAAACAAATCCACAAATCTTTTCTGTGCACTTATTTGAAATCCTTATATCAAGTCGGGCCTCAGTGTGTGCAGGGCTATTTTAAGCGCAGTTTCTACGAAAAGAACTGCTGATGACATTTCAGAAGTGATTCCCTCACTGCTGTGCTCCAGTTAATGGGCCACTCGTGATAGCAGCAGTATTGCTTCTAAAAGTGTGACAATCTGCTGCAGATAGAAACATCTTTTTCTGCATTATGCCCATTGATTCAAAAAACCATACTAAAAACCTTATCCATGGAACACAGACTTGGAGGAAATGAGGCTTAACTAGACTCTATTCTCAAGAATAATTAGAGAATCCACTAGAAGGAGTAGGCTCTTTTCAACCCTTTTTTCCCTGCTAATTTGGTATACTTAATACATAAATATATGTATGACTCCCTGTAAGCATAGATATACCTGCTTGAAAGATACTCTATATGTATGTGTGGAAGTGTATATAAAGGTCAAAAGCTGTGAGGAGTGGTCCGTTGCCACTGATGCCTTGTAGGGGCTGACCTAGAACAGAGGCTGGACAGAGTGAAAGGATAAAGGGCAGGTATTTATGGAAAGGCCTTCACAGGGTACACCTTGGGCAGTGCAGGAGTCTCGCAGAGACTACATCCAAGATGGACGACAGTCACACATTTTTCGGACAGATATAAGTTTGGTATTTGCATACCAGAGGTTAATTGTGCAATTACAGCTTCAGGCAGTGGAGTCCCATTCTCCTAGTTTGCTCTCCCCCAACTCACTTTTGTTTACATTTCTCGGGACCTGAAACAGTGAGGTGTCCTTGATTCTCAGGCCAGGAGAGGAATTGTAGTGTCTGACAAAAATGGGAAAGCAGCATCTAACACTCTATGTGGCGTTCAGAGTTACACACTAAAGAACTGCGGGATTATAAACATATGAAAATATAAACGCTAAAGTCCTAAGGCATCATCACTCCACTGAATATGACACCATAAACCTGCATAAGAGCAGTGAATTAGTGCTCCCAACTGCCTGCTGCCTAAGAGTCTAATCTCTTGTTGTTCATAATGGATCAACAGTTTCATTAGAGAAATAAGCACCTGGTAATCAAACAGACAAGCAGCCGTGATTGTTGTGGAGGTAGTTGTGATACACTGTTAACTGCATTTGAATTGTTACTTAAAAAAAGAAATCTAGTGCCTATAGCTGACCCACTGATTACAGCTTTAGAAGATGGACATTAAAAATTAAGCTCTTAGATAAGATGTGCCTAGATCAGGTGCTTAGATGAGACACATTAAGCTGATATTCCCAAAAATGCCTTCATGACTAGGAAATGCAGCCCCCATGTTTTCAGTTAATTAGTGAGTGCTGAATTATATAGCAAACAAGTGACTATATAATTTCTATTTTTCATCAGTAATACCAAAACTCTCCAAAGAGTCAACAATATTCATCTACTTAATCTAAAGTACACTACCAATTATTTTTTCTACAATTACTTTTTTGACAGTCGGAAGATGAATGTGGATTTTCTTTATAACTCCATGGTGGTCCTCCAGATATAAGCATGTTCTTTTATGCATCTTCCTTGCTGTCAGTGTTGGCTGTATGCAGTCATTTAGTTCACTGGATTACTTTATGGCCCTTTTCTTTCAGAAAGTATTTTGGAAATGCTCACTGAAAAGGGAATATGCCCAAGTGAAATATTAAAACGTGCTCTTCAAGACTTCAACAGATATAATATACATTTTTAATTCAATGTCTTTCAGTATGCAAGTCACTGTAATTTCAGTTATTAGATATTAGTCAGCAACTAGACCATACAAGACACTGATGGTATAATTTGAGAAAATCATAAGACTTCAGAAACTTAAAAGAAAGATTGGAGCTTCTGTTCACCTGCTTGAAATCCACTCTAGTGTAGACTGATCCAGATCTGTTTTTTTAAAGTTTTTTTTTCCCCTCCAGGATTTTTAATATCAGTTTTACTGCATCAGATTTTTTCTCCTATACATGCCCTTGCCTAAATCATTTTCTACCTTCCCTGCGTTCTGTTTACTACATATTGAACCCAGTGAAGTTATATTCCCTATCATATTTTTTACCTTTCAGTCAATATTAAAATCACAGAGTTGTTTCACAAGTTCTTCACATTATGAGAAAATACAATATTTTTTAAAAATAATATTTGTTGAAAGAGCAAGAGCATTATTCCTTCTATATTGTCTCATCTTCATATCATTGTAGATGCAAGGTGTTGCAGTTTTTTTGGGATTCAAAGGATACCGTTGTGACTTTGTAACTTCTCTTAATACAGTTGAGAGTTGGATTTTGGGTAAAACCTCCTAAAATTTGTATAAACTCAGATTCAATAACTATATTTGACTTTTGTTTTAATAAGGAAGTATACCGTAGAAATCCAGATTTTCTTGTTATCTCCCATGGAGTGAGTGCTTCCTTAGGTTGTTCTGTATTCAATAAATAAAAACGTTTTGAATATTCCTCAGAGTGAAGCAGTGTTCCAGGAAGCTCAGTTTCAAAGTGACATCCATCGCTTTCCCAAGGCGGCAATATTTGATCATTTTTAGCATAGCTTCCTAAAGAGATGTGGCATGGTTTGATGGCAGTTGCCATCTCTTTGCTCCTGAAAAACCTTCCTTTCCTTCCATCTCAATGTTTTTGATCCTGCAGTCCAGTTTCAATGGAACTACCTTGAGGTGTTATGGAAATCCACAGGTGGATAGGGAAAAAAGCATAAACTGTCCAATGGGAAAAGATAGCTCTAAATGGGTCCCCAGAGTAATGAGCAAGGGCAGCAGATGAGTGGGGATGCTCAGGTTTAGGTGGGCTCAGGTGCCCATGTGCTGAAAGCTTCCTTCCCTGGCGCGAGATGTGATCACCTCCTGGAAGGTGCAGTGCAGTGATCATGAAAAATAATCCAAAACTGGGTAACTTGGAGTCTTGGGAGAGAAAGCTTTAAGGGAAATATAACAGAAATCCAAAGGAAACAGCAGCGTATTGGTTTCACTATCCATGGAAGATCTTGTTCATAGAGAACATTCAAATTATACCGTGTATATGTAAAATTCTCATGATAAGAGACACTACTGCTATATTTTATGTGTCATATTTCTTCAGCTCACACTGATTTTGAGGTTGATCCTCTGTGTGTATTTTTGTACCACACGTTTTGAAGGTAGTGTAACAAATCAATGCTTTTGACCGGTGTGTTGAATTTTGACCAAGTTTTGTAATTTTTTGCTAAGCTTACAATGTTCCACATCTGAAAATAGATACCTTTTTCATCTGAACACTTGAGGTCCCTTATTTACTTCACTGAAGTCCTGTGTAGTGCAGAAAGTTCAGGGAAAATGTAAAATGTTAATGATGATGATTCCTGTACTTATTATTCAGGCAATGTTCCTAATCAATACCAATAATTTAAAATGAGAACAACAGCCTTTTTCTACTGTTTAAAAAAGATATCCTTCTTACTAGAAAAGAGAGAGGATCCAAAATAAGATGCAATTCCCAGGGAAATAGCTCAATTTCTGAATTGTGCTGTTGAAAGTAGAAAGATGAATTAATGTGACTAATTTCAGAATCAATCTTGCTGTATTTAACCTATAGCTGGCTTTGGACTGCAGCATTTTAAATGAAATTAAGAAGTAGTTTGATAGAACCCCATAAATATTTTATTTATCACATTACTGACAAGAGATCTAACTTGTTTCCACTTTGGAAAAACAGGGTTTTTCAGCTTAATGATGTTCAGTTCTTACAGGGTTCAGATGCTCAGGTTTGAGTTTCCAAGGGCAACATATTTTACATACAGTTAAGAATATAGTTGAGAATAACTACTTTTTTCCTAAGCCATTTTGTTGCTGTTTGTGCTCTTTTTCAAGCTCAAATCAATTGTTCTTCTAGGCAATCAACTCCTATTTCTGTTGCCTGCTGTATTCCACATCTAGTGCAAGTGCAGCTTATGTTGTGGTTCTTAGTGGAGTTTTATTAAAGTGTTCTGATGTAGGAGTTGAATATTAATCTGTATCTGTAATAATATCAGTTCCTGTTCCTCTGAATTTCTCAGGAAGAAAATAATTTACATTTCTTACTTGTTTAGGCAGAGAGAAAGGAATCTAGAAGTCTTCCAGACTTGGCTACCACACATGAGATGGGACTTCGGACAGACCTTTGCACTGGGCTGCTCCTGTGAAAGTTGTAAAGAACTGATATATACCTCAGCAAAAGAGCATTTTCAGAAGCCTCTACTGTGACTGAAACAGGCTGTAGTCAGAAGTTATTGGATAATTCTGGTTTGTTCCACCAGATCAGTGCCCCAGTGTGCAAAACATTATACAGACAGAATGAACCACTTCCTTAAGGGCCTTACAGCTTTAAAAGACTTTATTGACAAAAAGCACATCTTAAACTTTAAAAGTTTCAATGTCAAATCCAGCAATATAGAAAAAAAGTGGAAAGGATAGCAGTAATCATTCAGTGCAGTTACTGAAGTTGTAAGTTTGTTTAAGTACTGTTGCTGATATTTTACTTTTCTGCATTAAAAAGATCGTTAGAGCTATATCTGAAACAAAATGTTCTCTGTTCTCTGAAATAAAGAGCCATTCTTGGCTCTGGGGATCACTTCAATGACTGAGGCTGGGGGTTCTAGAAAGTCCTGAAATATTCCTGTAAAAATGAAATCTACCTGGAAAATTAGGACTCTCTACAAAATAAATTTAATTGCCTTCTTCAGTGCAGAAAAACAATACTTAGAAATTCAGAAAACTGACATATAGAAATTATCTTGTGCACTGAAACTGCAAATTCTCCACTGTCTTGCCCAGAATGGGTTATTTCCTCTCTGCTTTAAATGCTGTGATGGGTTCCAGCAGAGTGAGGTGTCAACCTGTGTGGCCAGGTGCCCCTGCAAATATTGCCTCAATTTAACAGCATTGTAAGTAATCAAGCCAGATACATTTTTCAAGTGAGAGGAGAGAAACTAGTGGGAGAGAGCAGCCACATGAGGGAATGTGTCTAGTCTTCTGTGAGCAGCACTCTGAGGAAAGATCCCAGAGGACCAGAGGTCTTCCTACCCTCCTCTGCCTGGTAAAAATGCTCCTCAGCACAGCTCCTGGTAACACAATATATGGTGGCTGCCCCATTTGTGTGGTATAGTCAGCATTATCAAGGGATTCAGAATTTGGAGGCTGGATTTTACAAAACCAATTTTGACGGTTTATGGATTTAGTATAAATCTCTCTTTTAAGGAATGCTAATTTGGGAACGTTTTAGTCTATTCAATTTTTGACTGGAGTATCACAAGCCCAACTCTGTACCATTGATGTAAAGTACTCTTCTGCTTTAGAGCTAGATAGCATTCTCCTATTTGTATAAACTATCTTGGTTTTTAGATGTTAAAAATTATAGTTCTTTGAAGAGAAAACTGTTGAAATCTGGTTTATCTGAATTACATATTAATGAGACAAAACCTTATGTTCTGGCTATATTTAGTGAGGAAAAAGTCAAGTCATGCAGTGTGAAAGTTACATATTTTCTGCACGGACACAACCATGAAAAATAAATTACTTCACAGACCTCTCTGGTTTTTAGTTTTGATGCTAACAGAGGTAACGAAAGCCAAGTTTAAACTGAACACTTCATAAGTATGAATTCATGGATGATGAGGTTTGCATTACTCCAGTCAACAGGTCAGTCTATAGAGCGTGGTCAGAGATTGTACTTTGTTTAGACTAACAGAAATATTTTGCACATTGTTCACCTGAAGATGGAGCTTGAGTGGTTCTGAATATATATGCAAAGTATAACTTGTTACACAGAACTGTGATGAATAACTTTCTCTTTGGACTTTGTATGAGGGAAGAAGCACCATCTCAAGCTTATTTAGATTCTCATGGCAGAAAAATGAAATCTATAAACAAAATTTCTTTCCTTAATCTTCCTCGACTGCCCTATGCTCCTGGGTGTTTTACAGATTCTAATGTAAGACTCCTGTAATTATTGAACTGTTCTTTTGACCTGGTTTCTTGAAGGATATTGGATTTCTCTTATCTGCAAATGGAGATTAGCCGTCAGATCACCTGAAGTGCTAAAATATAGCGAATTTTTTAAAAACAGATTTATTACAAAATCTTGTTTTCCCTCCCTACCTTGGACTTCAGCATTCACGTTTAACTCATTGTATTATCTGTTCAGGGTAATTTGAGGATGACAATCCTGGCATAAATTTTTAGTAAGCCCTTTAAGGTCTCCTGTATAACGTTATAAGCTAACTGGTGTCTCTGAAAAAGAGTAATTACATAGTTGGATAATTACTTAGGTACTGCTAATAATAACTTAAAATAATTAGAGGGTGTTCTCTGTGGCTGCGGTTTCCTGGTTATTTCAATGACTGCTTTCTTAAAGGACTTCTCGCCTGTGCATACTTCATCTTGCAGTACTCTCTGAAGACTTAGTTTTACCTCTTTTCTTTAGATTCTGACTTTTCAGGTAAAGCCATTGATTACACAGTTCCCAGACACACAGAAGTGTCTGTGAGGACATAAAATTGCCTGCAGTGCAACTACCTAAAAAATAGGGTATATCTAATTGTGAATAGGCTTGGTCCTAATTGTCCCTTCTGATTAGTGCCCCCAAACTATAGTCAGAGTTTACTGATTTTCTAGGGTTGTAGAAGCAGGAATGTGGGTATCGTTGGCAGGAGAACAAAAAACATATAATGGGTGGCCAAACACAGGAAATGGTCATAATCTTTCCCATTTTGGCTGAAAACGAAGAGTCCTAAGCTGTGTTTTCTGGAATTTGAAGCCCATCAGCAATTCTGAATTTGTGAACAGAAGCCTGGGCTTTTACCTCACAGAACAGAAGCTTTTCTTTCCCTTCTTTTTATTGTCTTGATTAAAATTCATTCCTTCTTTGTTACAAAATTTTGTACATGAAAATATTCCTAGCACTAAAATCAACAAAGAAATTAGGTATTTTCCTCTTGTTAACTAGAAGATTATTCTCCTAGAAATTGTCTCTTAATATGTGAAGTGATATCTACCTCTCAATTTTACAAAGACCCCTTCTGACAAAAGTGAAGAGTGGGTAAGGACAGGGAAAAAAATGAAAATTAAATATTGTAAAATAATTCTTATTTCTACAAATGCAAAAAGAGTACGGGACACTGTGCTTGAAAATAAAGCAACAGGCATAAGGGGAGGAAAACAGGGTCACTAGGGCCAGCGACCTCCACAAAGAATGAACAAGACAGTTGTAGTTGTAGAACATTATCTGTCCAGTTCACAAACCTTCTTCAGTCTCTGTTTACAAGTCTGAGAAAAACATTTTAGGCAAAGCTTTAAAAGAACCTGGAGGACTGTACAAAAATGCCAAGAATTGGATTAATTGGCATAACGCAAGGTGGCTGGGCACAGTTGGGGAAAGTGTCAGTGTAGGGAGAATCCCCACCAAGTAAGACTGTCTGTGCAATTAGCTATCTGAACTCTAACCCTTCCAGAATAATTAATGAATAACAGAGGGGATCAAGACAAAGACACAAAGTGATTTGGTGGGTGCTAGCAAGTAATACATCAAAGAATGCTGGTAATTGGCCCTGTGGCTTTCATTCTTTGCCCTATTTCTTTCAATTCATTGACTCAAAATAATGGGTTCAGGTTCATTATCAACAGGTTTTAGCTGCAAGAGCACAATACTTCAACAAAGCTATGATTGTAGCAGTGCTGGTGGCTAAGCAAAAGTTGTAGCGTGTAGCACACTCCCTTGAAAGGGAAAGTAGCAGCATAGTCACAGGCTTTGTCTTACATGAAACAGTTCGTATTCACGAATTTGCTCTGAGTTTTCTAAGACTTGGTGTTCACTGAGGTTACAATGCTGGAATACAGTTGGTATGGGCAGGTACGTATAACTCCGCTTCAGATGCTATTATAGTAGCGGCATCTATATTCTGTTCCTTCAGCAGTAAGAAATGAAATAGAATTCCTGACATCATGTGTCACATGTACATGACATTATTTGCATAGTAATGGCGAGAGTTTAGAGACTTTTCTCTCCCTGTTTTGGCAGCACTGCAGTAAAGGGAAAATTTATTATTTTGAATCCATAAAAATATCTTTCTTTTCTGCAAAATTTTACTTGACGGTTCGAGGTTAGTTTTTTTTTCCCTGAAATCAGAAATGGAATCTCCACTGCTCTGTTTGTTTCTAGTGTAAATGCTGTTGTAAAATGTTGATATAACTGATGAGGAGGTGTTTAGTTAATTAGAATGTCTTTTGATAAAGAACAGAAGAAGAAGCAGGGTATTAGAGCACTCATCTTCAGAGAGTGAATGACATGTATTTTTTCTCTGCTGTCATTTTGCCATGGTCATTTCTCCCTAGTGAATGTTTTTTTTTCTAGCTATCATAGTAAATACAATTGCATTTATGCTTAAAATCTGTATGGCACTATAGCTAAAAAATGCCCTTTTGATTTAGTATTTGAGAAATGTGAGAAGTGGTTTAAATTTATAAGCTTGCTTATAAGCACAAATGGGTGTAAAATTATTTTTCTTCTTGGTTAATGACGTTATTCTGAATTTGGGTTCATAGAAAATGCGCAAAATTGTGTAAATGTTTTAAATAGCAAATTATGCTCCTTATTCTTATACATGGCAATATAAAAAACTTCCCATTTCCTTTGACAGTCTGTGAGGAGGTAGCAGCTGGTGCAACTATTTTCTGTCTAAGTCTTGCAGATCAGATTCTGATCTCCATTATACCACTGTTGATCTGAAAGAGCTTGAGTGATCTTTATGCAGAATTTCCTTTCAGGAGGACTATGTTTTATGATTGTGAAATCATATAGTAGAATATTGAGTAATAATAAAGTTAGATAAAAAGTTTCTGATACAACTTGTTGTATTTCATTTTCATTTAGTCATATTTCAGAGAATAGTAATTATGTATTAGATATTCAAATACATATATGAATTACCAGTGTATAAATACAGCTGTAAATGCTATGTGATGCATGACCAACAGCCTCAACCCTTTAAGTGCAGTCATACTGTTTGAAATAATGATGTCACTGATCTGTGTGTAGCTGTTCTTTGTTGTTGTGTTCTGTTACGCAGGTTCCTCCATTAGAACCTGTGCCTTATCAATAGCTTTGCTTGTGTTATAGACAAAAGTACTACAGTTTTGGAAAGGCTTTATTTGCGCATATTCTAAATTGAATAGTTGTTTTTTGATAAATTCTAAGCAACACTTCTTAGATTTTCAAAAATTTTTAAATGTTTGTTTTAAAACACTGCTTAGCACTGGGATCAGTGCTCCAAGCCTAGTGTGACAAAGCTGTTAGAATGTTTGCTCTCCGCTCTTTGTGATTCCAAGTGGTTTTGGCAGAGGTTTCCTGTGAAAATCTCAGCATGACTTAGAGGATATCTGAAACATTTTGAGAGTATTTCAGAATTGTTGAGTTCAAGCTGTAGTTCTTTCTGAGGCCTTTAATAGCACTGAGGAAGTCTTTTCCATCTGTTCACACAAGGACACAGATGCCATGAATATATATGTAACTTCACAATAATAACTTTTCAGGATCGCAAAGAAAGAGTAAATTGTGATTTTTTTAGCCTTGCCACTGTTATATGTTGTTAAAATAAATATTTAAAAGCTACTTGTATTGTGAAGAGCCATGTTCCATGTTCCTTCTGTCACACATATATTTCACGATCTTGAGTTTACAAAATACTGATTGATCTTGTCCCAGAGGTTCTTACACTTTTTCAGAAAGTTAGTCCACTTTTTGTATAATTTTGCCTTCAAGTGAATAACAAGACTTTGGGGGAGAAGGAAAATCATTATTAAAAATACACGCAGATTTGATCAAAATAACTTTGATGGCTAGAATGATGAGAACAGTCATTCTCTTCCTTTGACAGATATTTTTTTGTCTGAGATTTGAGGGCACCAATATTGGTTTAGAAAGCTCTGTCGCTCAATTTTAAGTGAAACGTAAAACTTCAATTTTCTCACCTATCAACCTCCATAAAAAAGGAGATACTTTTGCAGGGAAAACTGCTATTCTCACTTTGGGTGTCACAATGCATTTATGATGTGGGGCTTAACTAAACAGCTCCCCTTCATGTGACTAGGAAAGAAAGACTACCTTTATTTAAGGCTGGAGTTTTGACTGTAGCAGCTGGATAGAAGTCGGGATCTTAGAGTGGACTGTGGGACCTGGACCCCCTCGAGGGCATCCTTTCCATCAGGTACCCTCTGCTTTTCTTGTCTCTGCTGGAAGTGACAACTGCTCTCCCTCTCCTGAGAGTAGCTGCAACCCAGAGAAGCAGCAGAAAGCTGCATGTGACTGTGCAGTAGCCTGGATCCTTTTGGAGCATAGAAAGTTTCCCTGAAACACACAGGGAGCTCATACTTTCTACTTCTGATTATCAAAATTACTCTTATGCACTAAAAGTGGATTTGGTTTGGTAGCAGAACTAACTGTAAATGGGAAATTCAGAGGAAGAGGAGCTGAGGGACTGTTGTGTCTCTCAAACATGCTCAGTTCCTGTCTTTTAGTGAGAACAGAAACAACTCCAGACTTTTAAGGACGTTTAGCAGATGAAAATTAAAATATAACTCATTGCATTGCTTTCTAATAGAAAGTGCACAAAGCCTGCAAAAGAGAAGGGAGTCTTGGTTGCTGAAGGTCAGTTCGTGTTTCAAAGGCTGACCTCCTTTGAAAAGGGTGTCTCTGCCTAGTGTTCCCATAGGAAGGGACCCAGGGGCTGGATTCATGCTGGCCTGCGGTCAGGGAAGTGCTGAGCTTCCGTTCAAATCCCTGTTCCCTGAAAGAAAAGGCATTTCAGTGTAACCTTAGGTGTCTTTGACTAAGAACCGGATACTTTCTGAAGCAGGGTCTTCATTTGGCTGATATTATGTGCTCGAAAATCTCAAAGGCTCTAAAAGTTGCAAAATCCAGGTTTGTCTTTGCTCTAATTCTTTTATCTTAACTTGATATGGTTTCATTTGGCCTGATATCCTCTCCCCAGTGCCTTACAGGAACTGTTAGCAAAATATAGGCTGAATTGGTCTGGGAGAGAAAATAGTACTTTTTTCTCAAATTTTTAGGTGCCATAAAGGGAAAAGCAGTAGGATGGAAGTAACTAGACTCAGGGAGTACAGTCTGTGTTTCTAAGCTTTATTGCTAAACATTCATATACCAAATATATTACCAAGCCTTCCAAAGATAGCAGTATTCACCATGACAAAGCCTTCTGAGATTATTAGGTAAGAGGTTTATATAGCTGGAAAATATTACAATAATGATGTTTAAATTTAATTATTTTTCTAACAGTGATTAAAGTGTTCATAGCTTTGGAAAGGAGCTGACCTTTGTAATCAATAATGTTTGTACCTTCTTGAAAAGTGTGCTGATTATACAAAAGAGTAAGAAATCATGTCTGGATCTCAGGGAAAAGGATGGCAGGATGTGGAAGGGCACAACGATGCTGAAAAAAAGAATCCTGACCAGCCACTTCTCATGGAAATTACTGAGGTGCAAGACAGAAACAGGGAACAATTGAGGAGAATGTTTTAGATGTTATGTCTGCTAACATGTCTTGCCCAACCAAGAAGAGTGTGACTAGCCCATCTCTCTTCTCTCCCCTAGGGCCAGGCCTTCAATTTTTTGTGCCTTTTGCCTCCTGGTCTCTTCCATGATGATTTGTATATCACTTGCCAGAATTTTTTCTGGCTGGAGGTTCAAAAGAGTTTTCTCATTAAAAAAAAAAAAAAAAGTTTCTGTGAATGTTGTCTTGTTTGTAGACCTTTGAATCCATCTAAGATTTTCAAGCACCCTGTGGGGAGCTAGGCCATCCCTGTCAAGAGTAGAGCTCAGGGGAAGGCAAGTGCATGTCCTATTATCTCTTTTTAAGTTTTGTAATGCTGTCAGGATAGCAATGGCATCTTCAGCACTTAAGAAAGCAGCTCTGCTTCAGTGTCCAAGTGTTTTATCTGTCTGAAGTTTTTGTCCCTGAACAACTTTTGGTATATTGGATTTCTTCCTTGCTTTGTGATATCAGAAGCACTATTAACTTCTCCTAGTGTTACTGCTAAAAATTGTGAGCTGCTGTTTGAACCTCAGTCTCCTTGCATTTGGTTTTGTGCAATGCAATAAAAACTTTGTGAGAACTTTCAAAGTATTTTGTAGCTTTCAAATAATGAACAATTGAACCAGGAAAATGCCATGCTAATTGTAGCTTGTTCATCATTACTGGTGTACTTCAATAGTTGCCTCTCATGAGGGATTAGGTGAATCCTTTAATATTACACAGAGAATAACACAGTGTGAGAGAAAATGCACGTTCCCCAAACAGGACTTGTGGATGCAGCGCCCACATTTCAAAGTATTTGAATGTGAAGATTCAAATATGCCTGTAGCACTTATAGCAGTCTTAAAAACTAGGCTTTAAAGAGGCAGAAGTGGCTCCTTGAAGGCTGTAGTATATAACTACTACTGTAGGAATAAAAAAAAAAAGCTTAGGGGTGATTTCTAGTTATTCTTAATTTGGAGGAATTAATTGCATTATATGAGCCTATCTTGATCATAGAATTTTTTAATCTCAATCCAAGGTAAACATATCTTCAACACCACATAGACCCGAGTTTTAAATACAGAAAGCCTTGATCCATATTCAAGTTCTTTTCGCGAGTCTTCCTGCTGTGATGAAAGTGTCATCTCATTTTGTATTAATTTTGTCTCTATATGTATATATTATGAATATTATTATGCTATACCTTCTGGGGCAGGTTTTTTTCATATATTTTTGAGAATTCTAAACTGTTAAAGTAATACCTAAAACTTCAACCTCACTTCAAAAGAACATGTTTGTTTGTGAGAAGAAGGTGGTGTTATGCAAACTTTGCCTTGTCTATAACAGCCATTGAAAGTCAAATACAGAAGCAAATTTCTAGTAGTTCCTTAAGAAGCAAAGTTTGTCCCCACCCTTCACGGGAAAGGAAGCAGGAGCTGTGAAACCCCTGTGCTTGCTTCTCTTGGCATTACTGACCTCCAGCTGTACGGTCATGTCTGCCGCTCGCGGTATGGCTGAGGAGCTAGGGTGAGTACTGGGAGAGGCAGCTCCCTGCTTCTAGGGATTATTCTACCTCTTGGTGTTGGGGACAACCTGCTGGCAGGAACTAACCTGCATTCAGGGACTGCAGGAGAGGATCCAGCACCTAGCAGTGGTGGTGGTGGCTCTGGGGAGAGCCCAAGAATCCCTCCAAACCTGGCAGGCAGCACCCGCCTCTCAAGCGAGTGCGTGTGAGAGCAGCAACTACACAACAGGGCTCAATTGTGTAGTCCTTAACAATTGGTTTTAATGCTTGTATCTTAGCTGCCATTGAAGTTGCAGTGTATTTTTGTGGCAGGAACTGGTTGGTTAAAAAGATATTTTCAATGCCTTCTGTATTTAGACCACACTACAATTAAACTATTGTATTTCTGTAGCCATAGTGTTGTGCCATAGTTAACAGGGTTTAAGTTAGGCCATTACCTTAATAAACTGCTTTCTGAGGAGACAGGAAGATTTGATTTCACTGTTCTAGAAACTAAACTTGTACTACAGAAAAGAGTACATGATTTTTACTGCGTATTTACACAGAGCTTCTGTGGAGTTCAGTGGAAGTTTTGCTGACTAATTCAGAGCAAGACTCTATTCAAATAATATTCACACGACAGCACACTTTTTCATTGTGCAGTTTACTGCTTTCACTGATCAATTTAATATCTAATTATTAAACAATTTTTAGAACTATAGTGACTTTAACGATTGTGTATGTACAGATGTTAAGTCCATGTATATGGATGTATAGACAGATATATTCATTCACAATTACACTCTCCACCATAAAATCTTGATTTTAAATACAGACATTTTGTCCCTAAGGGAAACAAAAATAAAACCCACTGATCTAAAAAAAAAAACTCTAATAATGCCCCTCTGTCCCCCTAACCTATAGTTACAATTTAGTATCTAAAGAATTTAATGATACTTGGTCTTTTTGCTCCACAGCCATGGACAAATCTCTCAAATTTGGATGTCCAAAATGTAGATGAATTTTCAAAGGCTGACAGTGATTTAAGAGCACAGTCCACAATAAGATCAGTGGAGTTTGGCATTCTTTAGTCACTTTTGTGATTCTCACAAAAATATCCTGAATGTATACCTTTACATCTAAGTCAGTATACTCCCTGAAATGCTGAGCAGAGCAACTGGCTTTTGGAGACCTATACATGAAGGTATTCTGGCATTACTGTGGCAACGGACAGCACTGAGTACTAATTTAGACACTTAATTTTAAATCAAGATTAAGTTAAAAAATCCACAGTTATTTATCTCAAATAATACAATAAAGCTGCTTCTAGTTAACTCATGTTATCTGTGGCATTCTAAAAGATTGTCATGTGGGCTGAGCCGCTTATCATTGTGGAGAAGCAAGATCTAACACAGAGCAATTCACTTGCCTTTTTTAGACATAAATCAGGACACAACTCCCTAATTTATTTTAAAATCCAAAACTTGCATTCTGGAACTGACATGAATTTGTATGAAAGAAACATACAAAAAAAATTTGAAAGTAAGAAAATAGTAACGTTATATTTGAAGCCTTTATTATCTCTGCATGTTGACCTGATACATGTTCCCCAAGGTCAGGAATGCTCAACACCTCTGCTGAGCGGGAGATGACGAATGTGACCAGGAGCTGTGAGGAATAACACTTGCTTACTAGAGACATACTTCTGTATTCTCTCCAGGGTAACTGGTCATGTTGGGTGAACGCAGGTGTGAGAGTGTACATAATTGTAAATGTAATGTATTTAAGAAAACAAAGGTGCAAATCAGAAGTTTCTAAGCCAGGCTGATAAAAGGCAAAGTTTCCCTTGAGCTGTGTGTTGTCCGGGTGTGTTTTGTTTTAATCCACCACTCTAAGCTGCTTCAGTTTGATAGATTTGTATTGCCAGTACACGAGACTGTGAGCTTTCCCAAGCAGCTGTTTTTCCCTGCACCAAGAGCTAAAGGAACACTGTGAGGATCTTTTGGCAAGAAGGCATAGGAAGATTGTGCTGTGAAGCTGCCTTGAAGCAGTAAGTGAGGAGCAAGTGAGCAGCCCAGGATTTGTTTCACGGTCATTCTTTTACCTTGGGAGGCTTCTTGGAACTGTACCAGTGTGTTGCGTATGTAGATGATAGGTGAGCAGGGCTGGTCAATGTTGTGGGTGCATCTGCCTGTAACTGGCCTTGTTCCAATGGGACAGATTCTGCTGAGCTGTGAAAGCACAGGGCTGCAGGCTGTTGTCAGCACAAGGCTGGGAACTGAATAAACTCTTTTCTGCAAGCGATAATTATACCACAGTTCAGTAAAGGAGCACTTGCAAACCCCAGCAGAGTGAAGCACAAAATAACCTTGCTGATCAAGCAGCCATACCCATTGGCATCTATTAACTTTTCATCTTGGCAGAGACTATATAGGTGTGTTCAAAACCTGTTAGTTTGATGTTTATGTCAGGAAAAACTAAGTTAGGATAGAGGAAGCTGCTTCTCAAGTCTCAGGCTATACATCTTGTAGGAAGTACTTATTGTTTTCCTTAGTTTCACATGATGTTTCAAAGCTTCACTTCTTCAGAGGGTGTTCAATCCAGCTGCCTGCCTTCATGTAAGAGGGATCCCCCTCTTCAACTCTCTGCAATGGCTGGATGTGCTACAAAGGCTTTAGGAGATGAACTGATATATTCACTTCATATATAAGTGTATATATATGTGTATGATATAAGTGCAGTGCAAAATAATTTTCTCCTTTTTTTGATTTTTAATGAATTGGGACTTTGAAATTAAGAGTAATTCTGTTCAATTAAAGTAAGAACAACCGAGCTCTGGTAAAACTTTACTTAGAGATTTATTAAGCCTAAATGGCTACACAAGCTGTGTTAGAGGCACTTCATCTGCCAGAAGGATCCAGTCCCTCAGTCATTGCATGGGAATATACCCTTGCTGTCCTGAGATAAAGTTCTTCACCATGTATCTTGGATCAATTTTAATCGAGTGTGTGTTATTGATTTTGTCATACTCCTCTAACTTCCTTGTTAAGTTGCAATCTTAAGCAATAGCTGAAAGTTTGGGGTGGGGAAGGGGAGAACAAAGTGTGAGAGGAGACTTGTCAGATTTTTCAGCCTATTCTGGGAAAGGAAGTGCTGGAAGTTTTGCAAGATAATCAGGCCTTCAAAAAAAAAAAAAAGTTCAGTGTGTTTTACAACCAGTTTCAGAGACTGTTTAAGGGAAGCAGTGAGCCAAACACAATTCCACTGCAACTAGTTCAGCAACAGATTTTACTACATATGCTCTCAGTTGTACTGATTTGAAAATGGCCAAATAAAGAGGAGAATTTGTTTTTCTAATTATTATATGAACTTATCATGACAATGCTGTAAGTGGAAATTCATAATCTATACCACATAGTTCATGGATTGGAAATGTGGAAATACTTTTGATATCACTTTGCACTTTTTCTCTTCATAACTTCTGTTCTGTTGAAAACATAACTTCCATTTCTCTTCACAAATTCCATAAATGTAATCAATATGTCTGAGAACCATGGAATATTCTTCTGTTATTTCTGCTGTTTTTTGCAGAAATGCAATTGCTTTAGCTGCATCATAAATGGTATGCAAATGTAAATACAAGCTGTCAGTGGACTATATTGACAGTATTCAACATGAGATGTGTTTCACACTGGGGAAAAAAGGAGGGAATGCAGAAATAACATAAGAATAGTTTGAAAACCAGGCAGTTTACCATCCGACAGAAATATGGATGAGATGGCAGACTTAAAAATATGGATGAGATGGCAGACTTAAAAATGAGAACTAGGAATGATGTGGTGAATGAAATAAAAAACAAAGTTGTTAATAAAATTTAAAAACATTTGTAGTCCAGATGTTTACTTACACAAAATTTAACCTGTGAATCAAGTAAACGTTTTCTCCCTGTTCTAAAGCGATCTTCTAATCAAAAAAGTCAATCTTCTTCTTCATCTCAACGTTCCTAAATCTTCAGTCTCTGGGCTTGACATCTATTTTAAAAAAAGGACTAAAATAGGAAAGTGAAGTATAATGACCTTGGGCAATAACGGCATGACTCAGACTACTTTTTCTTAGGGTCCACTGTTAACTCAAACTAAGGATGGCCTCTGTTCAGTTTTAACTTCTAATACTAGACTATCTTTCTTACAGAACTTTGGTAAAGACAGCTCAAATTTTTTTTGTATAAATTATGACGTCATAGAAACTTTAATTAAAGGAGTTCAGATACTCAGCTACTATATCTTAGTATTTAATGAAATGAGTTATAGTAAGTCATGATCTCAGAAAATGTGACTAGTATACAAAATATATAAGGATGGTCATTGACCTTACTCATATGAGATAACTCCAGAACCATGTAATTGACAGCATCTGTAGCTCAACAACATTAATATATTTAATGGTGACAGAACAAAACCTTTCCACCACTGCAGTGTGGGAAATTTTCAAGTTCTGTTTCCAGAAACGTTGCAGGACCTTTGAGGTAACATAATTCCTGCTGCTGGTATCTGGCTGCTTAAGACCCCCTCAAGCAGTAAGGGGGTGAAGCTAAGGTGGGTGAAGCTGGTACCCAGAGAGTTTCCTGTTCTCTTTAGGGAACTGCAGGCAATTGAGATTGACTCTGCCACATGCCCGTCTAATGTCTCTGGGGGTGCTTTCTGCTCCCCCTCAGAGTGCATGATCTGGTTGCTACTCAGGGCATCCATGAGCTGTTCAACGGCTGGAAAAAAAGTTACTCTTTATGAAAATAAGCCCTGAGAAAAGACAGAACCAAAATAATTCTGAGAGAGCCTGTGCTCCCACAGGTAAAGGGAGTGTATGTGTTACCTTAGTGTCTAGGGATGTTTGATCAGGTCTGCAGCTTCTTGTGCTTTCTAGTGAAGTCTTTGAAAAAAGATGCCCAACCAGTTATAAACACCAACAAGAATTTAGTTTATCTTTAAAGTTACTAACATGATAGCAAGTTAAAATACTCCTACTTTTTAACCAAAGTGAATTAATCAGATGTATCTTTTTCTTTGATGCACATGAATCCTGTTCATTCTGCAAAATGCTCAAAGGGTTAAATTATAGATTAAATAGAACACAGAAACATGCAGGAGAACCTCTCTCTCCTTCAAATCATATTTAAATGATAAAAAGCCTTTCTACAGGGTTAAAGTCAAACTGTAGATTTCCTGTTATATTTAATAATGTAACTTCATACATAATGATAAAACTTTATTCTTGTAAATTCAATTTTTAGAATTACCATAATTACTTATGTCAGAAAATAATTGAAACTATTTATTTTCTGTTTGTTTGAATATTGTTTAAGCTGACTATTTTTATGCACAAGCATTTTTCTATCAATTTTTTTCAAAGGACTTTATGTTTAAAGATCTTCTTTCAAGTTAATTCCATTAGTTCATTATTTTTCTCCACATTGCTATTTCTGAATTAATACCATTTCAATTAGATTTTATTTTAAGCTATGTTACATTTTTATGTTAACAAGCTGTGCCAGAAACTGCCAAAAACCCCTGTGTGTCAATGAGGACAATCATGATTTCATTTCTGTAAAATGTCAACAAATTTATTAAATGAAATTCAATAAGATAGCTTCAAAGATATACATCCTTAGCTGCTATTGAAAGTCTGGGTGCACCATTGTTGTTTTGCTCATTTTTGTCAAAGAGTACAAAGAAAAGCATCAAGAAAATTAAAAATAGCATATAAATATTGTTATTCAAGATTTTTGAGCATCACTTAATACACCTACAGATGTGCAGAATTTGTGAAAGTGAGGAATATTCATAACTGAATATTATGGAACATTAAAGTAAAATAAGTTCAGAGATCTCTTATTTAGAACTTCCTATTTTACCACTACTAACTTTCAGTTAGAATAAAAAATTAAAGGAAATATATGAATGCTCTAAATATCTGTCTGTCTTTGCTCTATGCTCAGGGACAGATCTCTCATTTGGAAGGGAGGATGGTGAGGGATAGGAGTAGAAAATGTCTTTAAGTTAGGCACTGCCTGATCATCTGTAAGACAACTACATCCATTTATGTATGCAAATTCAGAATTCCCTCATCTAAAAATGAAAATTACTCTTTGCAGGGAAAGTAGGACTGCCAGAGACAGTTTTTTTCCATAAATAGCAGCTTATCTGCTCTTTTTTCTAGAAGAGAGGGAGACACACTTATGTAGGAGTCCTTGTGTTCTTTGTATGTTTACCATGCATCTTAGATACATTTAGAAACCACAAACTTGTTGATATAGTTGTTTTGGGAATGTAAAACTTCACATAAAATTTTGAATCTAAACTAGCCCATAAATGGACAACACTAGTTTTTTTTAGTCTCAGCCTTGTTGAGTACTATTGCTTCAATATTCCTACGTTGAAAGATGCAGGTCTACAAACATACTGTAGTCTTGAAAAGTTGTTTACCTATGTTAGCCATTCTCCATGTAACCCTACTGTGCAAAGCTGCATAAGGTTGTGTGGATTGTAGAGGTCAGCCCCAGTAATTGAATAACCGGTGATCCAGGTGGAGCCTGAGGTGGGATGCAAGTGTTGTGGTGTCTGCCTGACTTCTTCCTACATCTATCTCACTTTCATAAACAAAACAATTTGCACACAATTATTTTTTTCTCTTAGAAAAGTTGAACAGTTGGTGCTAGCCTACATAATGGTTTGCTGTTATAATGCCTTCTTTTTCTTATTAACAGAAGAGCTCTGAATATTTGTAAGAAGTTGACATTATTTCATTAGCAGTTGCAGGTCTACAAGTAAGTCTGCTGAAAAGAATATCATGTTCTCTGCTGGATATCTCCATGAATGTTTCTAAAACATGACTTCCCACAAGTGTGGAGGACTATATAGCAAGGCAATTAGTAGGCACGGAATGTGTGTTCCCAGACTGTTTCTGTCCTCTTGTTAGTTCAGAGTTGTATTTATTATTACATCTTTCTTAAGTGTGTAATGCCCCAATCAAGCACTCCAAAAGACAGAAATGGGTGTTTGTTAAGTTTCTCATCCCTTTTTGAGTTCCTTAGTTTTAAAAGGGTTTTTATATATTGGATTTTTACCAGCATTACAGAAACAAGTGCAGAATTTATTCCAAAATCAGAATTTCACTATAGGAGCCCCAAATATTCCAGCATATTCGAAAAGCAGGAAATCTGACACATTGTATTACCACCACATGGTGATTATAACTATTGGCTGATTATGCCTCCTAAGCAACCTGCGACATGGGACAGAGCCTGAAATTCTCTTCTGAGTTTGCAAAATGTATAGTGTGAAGGGTTTCTGACATATCACAGGATTTTAGGAGTAACAGGGCTCCTGAGGGGTGCAGCTGTATGGATCAGGGAGGTGGTAGGTACTGGGCTGCCAAGATGGCTGAAAGTAGGTATCAGTGGTGTGATGGGTTGGAACCACGTTTCTTTCCTTTCATGTGCTCCACTACTGCCTTGTGCTGCTATAAGGACATACATAAATAATATTAAGCTCTAATGGACACATATGGCCCGCTGATATTTTGAAGTAGTATAAATAGGTAGAGAACTTATGATGAGTTAGGATGTGCAAAAAATCATCTTATTTTGGGCTACAGAAGAAGTATGAGATAGGAAGATCCATAAATCCCTGCTGTTGTGAGCATTCACCAGTCTGGATATCTGATGCATATAAGCAAATACCTTGATTTTCCCATGAACTTCAGTTATGCTTTCCAGAATAATAACTACTCCCTGAATTTTAGCCTCTTATCTCAGAAGAATCTTCTGGTACTTGACTATGCAGGCACTGCTGCCAGCCTCGAATACACCCTAATTCTGTCACACCCTATAATGAAAAAGAGAGTGCCCTTATTAAAAGCAAATAAAAATGACACAGGGGATATGAATCATCAGATTTTCTTTAATTCTATACTTTGCAGTAAAACTCCAGCAGTTGAGGTTTGTTATTTCCAAGTCCCTATGCTAATTTTAATCCACTACTTTTCACCTCCACATGGACAAGCATGTGCCTGTGAACTTTCAGCCTACAGATACATAGAATATGTTTTAAGAGCTGCAAATCAATAGAAATCAACTGCTTAGCATCCCTACAGCACCCTACCCAGAGCAATACACTCATGGCACATCGGTGGGGGGTCACACAGACATGCAGAGGGACTATAGTGATGCTGAACATTTGTTAGCTATTCCTGGTTCTTCTTGACCAGGGTTCAAGGATCCTAGAAAACATAACTGTGATAATGATGATCCAGCAGGGATAATTTACAAGAACTAGACCATTTTTTTACATGGACATAAACTAAATGGACAAGTCTCTTATTAAGGAAATTATTTGTTCTCATGCCTCCCTGTATGTTGTCTTGCTGCTATTGCTGCTATGGAGGGCAGGCTTACTTCTAAATTCTTGACACTGTGACTAAGGTTAGGCTTTTAAAATATATACATTCATACATAGATACATATATATATATGTATGTATGTATACAGGCACACACACGCACATAGAACTAGGCTTTAATCTCAGCTGTATCTGAACTGGCTGTGTAGGAACTCAGTTATTTCAGTTGTAAAACTTGTGAATGTTTATTATCCAGCAATGCACTAAGTATTTCTGCGCAGCAATGGCAGCATTAGTGAAATATTAGGAGCAGTTGATGGACTCGCTGGGACCAAAAGCTGCAGTGCTGGGTCTGGGTTTATCTGGGACTTGAAGCTGACTACTACTGCAAGGATTGGGAGTGGAGCCATGTCTTCCTGGCGTAGATTCATAAGCTATATTTTTTCCTACAGTAGGCTGCGAAACACATGAATTTGAACACAACGGGCAGCTGTGCTCTGCACAGAGATTGGGGTCAAGGTGAGGCTATAATTTAGTTGTGGAATTTATCATGTGATGGTGCTGCTTGTATAAAAAACGCTTTTAAATTTAAGTTTTAGGGTAAAATATGAAAAAAAGAACATTTCCCTAATAAGTGAAGCCAACTTAGAGGCTTTGAAACATTTTTGGGAAACACTTGACAGGAAGGTATTTTGTGGACACGCTCCACTATCTCATAACAGACTTGTTCTGACCTGCTAGAACTATCTACACTTCTTACTCATTAGGCCAAGTCCCAGTAATTTGTTACACAACTCTCATATAGGTACAAAAGCGAAAGGGAATAAAAAGCCCAAAATACATTTTGTGTGTGTGTTGAAGACACTGGCTTTGAAAAATATAAAAGTGTAACTTGTCATCAGGTGTAAGTGGGCTTGGCTGCCTGTGGCTCCACTGTAGCTACATTAAATAACACAACCTAAAGACCCATGTATAAAAATTTTTTTTTCTCATAGTTTTGAAAGCAAAACCACTGATCAACTATTTCTTTTAAAACAAAGAATGCATGTAAAAATGTGTCCTTTACATTCATCAGACATACTGTTGAATGATAGACCTATCATTTGTACGCTACATATATTGTTGCTTTAATGCATTCCCTCACTACTTTGATAAAAGCCTTAAGATGTTGCCACTAGTCCTTTGATGTATCCTTCTGATGTTACAGTACCTCTTTTTTTCTTCTCTTCCAAAAAATCTGTTTTGCATAAACATGAGCAGACAAGACATTTCTAGTTAAGGATAGAAACATCAAGTTCTATCAATAAAAGGACAAAATGAGAAGCTATATCTAGAGTTTTATATACTCTTTTGAAGCCCTTATAGATGAAAATATTGTAAATATTTTAGAGAAAATATGATAACATTTCATTAGCTAAAAAGAAAAAATAATCTTGGCTGCTGTGAATTTTCTTGTGGCGCAACAATTAATTTTATAATAAACTGGAAGAATAAATCTTAGAACGGCAAGAAAATATTTGCATGTCTATTCTTGTCTATAAACTACCAATTTGTTAACAGGGATTTATAGGTTATTATGCAAGAGAAAAGACTGAATTTTTATATTTAGTCTCAAAGACTTCCATTGTATTTTGAAAAATAAAGTTGCTTAATCTGTTTTTTTTTTTTTTTTAACTGCAAGTAAGTAAGGTATTATTATTATTGGTGGTGGTGGTAGTAGTAGCAATAGTAGTAGAATAAGAAAAAGAGATGTTTCAACTCAAGATCCAGTGAAGTGGTGGTGACATTGTCCCAAGGGGACTGGAATAATCCTTGCCCTCAGAATTTTCCAAGATGAAAAAGATATACCAATAGTGATAATTAGATACTGTTCTTAAAATTTACCAAGGAAAATAGATTTAAAATCTTGCTCAAGGCCGTATAGGGAAAATGTAGCAAGGGCACAGAATACACAGCACTCCTGAGTGCCAATCCACTGTCATTTAAATTACTGGCAAGTATTGTGGAAAGAGTGATTTTCCTATGAATGGCATGACTGTTTTGCTGCATTCAAGAAGAACTTAGTGTAGTGGAGCCACATCATGGTCTGGTGATTAAAAAATGTTAACTTTAGCCAAGAAATGCCAGTTAGTTGTCTTACTTCTTCCAAGACATACATATCCTTTGGCTATTCAAAGTTTTACGATCAATTCTCAGCAATGTAAATAGGCATAGAATATTACTTCTTTTTCGCACAACGTAAGCATAGTACACTTCTTAAAGACTTTTTTCATAGCTCACTAAAGCAGGATACACTGGACAATTACTGATTAAAGCTCCAGTCCTACAAGCAATTGTCCATATGACTATTTCCCTGAAATCAGGGAAAGCTCTTCACAGGATACAATGGAAAACTTCAGGTAGTTGCAGGATCAGGGCCTAGAAAGGTGTTAGCAAGGATAAGGACATCTTGTACTTATAAGCCATTATAAAACAGAAACAAACACTCACCATCCCACCTCCAATGAGATGGATGGAAATAGAGATAAAGTAAGCTGCTACTTAACAGGGAAATTTGGGCATTGGAAATAAGTAGGTAAAAAACCCCTCCTATTTATCTGTAGAATCAAGAACTATGCAATTGTAAAAAGTTCTAGAGGAACAGGAAAATGGAAGGAATTATTGAGAATTAATATTTATTAAATACATTTATTTCTTACCCTTCTTCAAATCACTTACTGCTTTTGTGTCCACCTTCTGTGTTCACTGTGCTGCTAAAGCTATTGAGTTCAGACATAGGAGGATGGAGACATGGCCTGCGGCCTTCAACTGTTGATCTCCATTAGAGAACCCTTAAACGCCCTTATTTTTCACCTGCAATACTCTATAGACTCTATTTTAATACTGATTGATTTTACTGTTCAGCTATACAACAGAATTTGTAATTTGTGCCATTGATCAGGCTGTAAACAATCTCCACATGTGAAGGATTATATGTGGACTTGTATTTCCTGTGGCCGTGCAGGCCACTTTTTGCTGTAATTCTCTTCCTACCAGCCTTTCTCTTTTGCTTACCATCCACATATTTTCTTCAGAGACAGTGTCCAGATCTGAAGCCTACAGTAAAATAACTTAGAATTTTACTATATAGCAGCCACAGGCACCATGAATCATTTTAATTTGTCATGCTTCTGTACAGACTTTTTTCTCTATCTGTCACATCAAGGGAATCCCAGAGTGCATTATATCAGACCTCTCAAATGATGGACTTCAAAAGTAGGTTTAGGAAATTAATATCCATGTTCATCTCTCTTCTAACACCTACTTCTCTTTACTGAAATCTAAATCCTAGGACTGCTAGACACCTCGTACATCGAAATTGAGATCTGTAAACAGGAATCAAGATGAAAAATAATAACTGTGGAATTTTCTATGACTCTTAATGAGTCCTCAGCCAAGACAAAAAATTCCCAGGTCAGTATTTGAAGTATAGTTAGTAAACAAATTTGTTGCTGATCAGGACTTCTCTCCCACGAGACACTATTCCCCTTCCATCCACAGCAGTTTTTACACAGTGGACACACACCTTTCACACTTTGACATAAAATCTGTTTCAAATAACTTTTTATGTGCATCCTCTTGACAATGAAACCATGCCTCTGGTACTGTCTTCTTGTTTGTGAGGAAGATAGGCTGAAATTTACTTTAACGAAGCAATAAAAGCTTTAAATTATTTGCCTGCCCATCCTCTGTCTGTCCAAAGTTTACCACCTTGAAGAAAACCATAGCAACAAAACAACCACATATTGTTTGGATCCATAAGATGATCAAAACCCCTGCTAGGAGGATGACTGTTTCTTGTTTTGCTGGTAGTCTTTTGTACGATTCCCAGCTCATGCTGGCAAAGAACTTTCTGGCTGATGTACTCCTGTGGTGTCTTGAGCTTCATGTCTAACATCAGGACTCTTTGTTCTGTACAAATACACAGAAGTCTTCTCTTCTCCAGTTTTCCTTTTATTCTGTTAAGGCTGTTTAGTTTTCATTATGATGACAGACTAATCTTTTTTTTCCTTTACAGTTGCTGTGGTTTAACCCCAGCAGGCAACTAAATACCACACAGCTGCTTGCTCACTTCCCCTTCCCCTGTCACCCAGTGATGGGAAGGGGAGGAAAATCAGGAAAGGAAAGAAAAGAAAATACAACTCATGAGTTGACATAAAGAAAGTTTAATAATTGAAACAAGTAAAAGAGAATAACCACAACAAAAACAAGAACAACAATACTAATATACTTGTAATAATTGTGGGAGTAAGGAGTGGGAGAGAGGGAGTTAAAACCCAAGAGAAGTGATGCACAATACAGTTGCTCACCACCTGCTGAATGATGCTAAGTCTGTCTCTGAGCCAGAACTGGCTCTCCCCTGCAGGTAAATCTCCCCAGTTTATATATTGGGCATGGTGTTTTTTGGTGCGGAATATTCTTTTGGCCATTTCATGTCAGCTGTCCTGGCCGTGCTCCCTCCCAGCTTCTTGTGCAGCTCCTTACTGGCAGAGCACGAGACACAGCAATGTCCCTGACTTAGAGTAGCTACTACTTAGCAACAACTAAAACATCTGTGTATTATCAATATTATCCTCATACTTAATCCAAAACACAGCACTGTACCAGCTACTGAGAAGAAAATTATCTCAGCTGTAGCCAGGACATTAGTTTTATTCCACTTATTTTCTTTTCAAGAGTTTATCTTTGCTTTCAAGCATTATGGTTAGGAATAGAGGGAGACCCAAAATACCTTCTAAGTAGAAAGTGATCTTAATCTTTTTTTCTATTGCTTTGTATCCTGATAGCTTTTTATCAAGGCTTATTTTTTTCCTGCTTACATTATCAGCTTAATCGAGATGGCTGGTCTAAATTTTCCATTTTTAATTGGTAAGTGTTTTCCCCTTTCGTAATCATATTAAACCCAGTTCTTGTTTTGTGCCTACGCTTCCTGAGTCAGCAGATCCTGCTCTTCCAGCTACTCTGAACATTGCCTCAAAGCTTTCCAGTAAATAGGAGGATAACGCCATCTTCAAATCTCAGGTGACTTGAGTATTCTTCGTAGATACTACTATGCTTAGTTTCTCATTCAAGGTTTACAGTGACCTTACAGGAGAAAAGAGGCTTGCTGACATAACTGAAAAGGACCTTTTCATTTACCTTGTTAAATGTAAATTTCCACTGAAGTGTACTATAAGGGTTTTTGAAGAGAGAAAATCTACAATAATGTAAAATGTATTTTTGGAATTGAATATGAAACTTTAGTAGTCTACATGAAAATCTTGCTTCAAGAATTGAAAATGTAGGTTAAATTAGCTGGGCTGGAGACTCATGGATTAATGTGACAAGCTAAATTCTTCTGCTGGAAATCCGTGGGGGAGGGAACAGCAGCAATTTTACACTTCAAGTAGTGGGATTTTGTAATCGTCAGAGAAGGATACTCCTGCCTAATAAAGAGATCATCCTGACTAACTGTGGGCTGTGCACTCATGCATGTATTGTCAAAGATGGAGTAAAAAGGAAAAAAAACTCTCAGAGACCAGCACAGCTATAGTCTGAAGCCATGTTTGCTTATGCTGTACTTTGTGTTAGTTTTCTGTAAGAAAGCCTTCCTCATTCTAACAAGCACTTTTCTATCTGTTGATTTAGTAGGATGGTCCTGAGGGCCACTAATGTAAGGATAAAATCTGGACCTGAGTGACAAAAATAAGAGTATTACCAAAATTTAACTGTCTTACATATATGCTCTGCATCCAGTTAACAAAAATGTGATGAGCCCGAGTAAATCTCAGTGAATTGTATTAAACTGCTCTAAGACAGTGCTGAATAAACTGTGACTGTGAACTGGGTTGAGAATAACCCTAGTGTTTGATGTTGAAGATAATTAACTCATTCCAGATTACAATAATAACAAAAGACTACAATAGGAAGAGTTTATGTCACAAAGCATTTAGGCTTTGTGGGCTTTTGAACTGCAACAGTGATGACAGAATGACAAAAAAGATTGAAGGAAACTGCTAACACAGCTGTACTGATATACTGTTAATTTCTTCTAGCATATATTCTTCAGTTAATAATGCATTTAAGACACAGATAGGAAGTTTCTTTCCTTAAAAGTTCTGTATAATTTCTTCTTCTTTAACTGATATTCCAGCCAGAGCTAAGGAAATGCCTTTATGAACCATTTCTCCTTTCTTCCCTTTAAACCGACTGGCTATACACAGACATACATTATTCATGGCCAGGTTTGTACTCGTCTTTTCTCGTTAGCCGTTCTGTGTTTGGATACCCAGGGTCTGGGGTGATGCTGTTGTGTAGAGGTGATAAAACTGATAGAAGTCCAGGCACTGCAGGTAGGTGATGATGCTGGCAAATCAATATTTCCGTACTTTTAGCTTTCTGATGAAAATCAGGCTAATTGATTCATACTTTATTTTGCATGTGTGATGGAATCACAGTTTTATCTTGCCAGCTTCTTATGCCAGACCACAGAGACTAGATTTTCCATCTCTCTGTAACATGGCCTACTGATTATGCTGCAAAATGCTAATTAATTCACTTGATAATTACATAGATTTGTTAATACTAATAAACTCACTTACTAAATCTTAGCATTAACTTTCACAGCACACCATTTTGTTGTAGTGCAAACACTGTGACGTTTTCCTGTTGAAAGTTCTGTGGCAAAATACTAAAGAATGTTTAAAATAGCTATCGTTATTAAACATTCTTACTTTCAACTAAAAATATTTCACACAGGTACATAGATATCACAATAATTTTTCTAGGCAACTCTAACAACTTCTTTTTAAGTTGTACATTCCTTCCCACATTAGGATCATTTAATTTGAAAGACTCATTCTGTACAATACAGCTTATAAATAATGCTCTTAATAATGGCTTACCAGTACTAAGCTTTAATTCCATATTCACACAGAACTCTCATTTAAACTAAGTGGGAGTTTCTCTTGAATAATCCCAGTAAAATCAATCATCTTTTGTTAATTAACGTTTTTATTTAGTGGCTATTAGTTGGAAACTGTTAAGTAGTTTGAGCTTAGCCCAGTATCACTCCTCCAACTCCTATTCTATAGTGTCTACCGAGTGCACAAAGGTTTGTTGTACCTAAATTGAAATGGAAATGCTGTAGAGGCCAACTCTAACACTGAAGTACTCGTGCTTGTTTCTGCTAGGCTGACTTTTGATTCTATTGATTGTGTTTTTACAGCAGTTCTGGTTCTAAGTTTTTTTTTTAAGGCTGATTTCAGAATGTAAAGGCTAAATTTTGATCTGTAGCATATTAGAAATGGTATTAACTTTTTTCTTTTTTTTTTTTTACTAATTGAGTTAGTGCTGAATGGAGCATATTGTGAACTAAGATTAGTTTAAACACACATCAAAAGGCAAGACTGCTTTCTCAGTTCAGTTCTGAAAGTACCAATTATGCTATTTTTGTGAGATTTCCTGTCAACTGCAGAGTACAGCAAAACTTAAGTGTTTGGAGCTTTGCATGTTGTAAGTGCTTCCTGAATAAATTTTTTGCTTGCCTTGTCTTCAGCAGGTGCTCATCAGTGTTAGTCTGAAATGTGTGTTTTCTGACTCAAACATACAAAATTATAGTCCAGGATATATTCCTCAAAATAAATTACAAATTTTTAAGAAAATATTTCTATTAATGATAATTTCTGATAATATTAAGTGTTTTTTCACTTACAGCTAGGCTCTTTATTTAACTCTTATTTTTAAGAATAGTGACAAACACATTCTTTGAAGATATTAAAATATTTCAAGGGCCACATACCTAATGCATTGTAAATCCACTGCTACTACTCTTAGTCCATAAGTGGAAGTATATTGCCAAAGGCGTACGCAGATTTCTGGCTGATGTTCGGGTAACGAAGGTAATATTTTCTAACTCCATGAACAGCATGTCAGCAGCATCCTTGGGTCATGAACATGCTCAGGTGTGTTGCCACTTACAGCCAGAAAACATATTTGGACACAAAATAGGCCCGGTAGATTTTTAAAAAACACTTTTACCAGATGATATGAATTTTTTTTTTTAAACCTTTTTCTCATATGGCTGTCCCTGAAGTGCTATTCCTGTTTTTGATGGAAACATCACCTACTGCTGTCAGCTAACCCAATCTGCTCACTTTGTATGAAGGCACACTCTGTAGCCAGATCCTAAGCTGGCTCAAAATGATGTTGCTGCCTTGACTTCACAAAAATCGTGTTGTGAAGCTGAACCTAAGATGCCTACTTTGAAAGCTTCCCCCCTTGCCCTCTTTATCATTCTGAGACTGAGGAAATAGAAATAGAAAGCACATTTCTCAGACTGAAGCTAGTTTTGTCAGTGCCTTTACAGAAGCTATAACCCTTCACAGGCTTAAAATATCTTGTCCAAGAGATTAGCCTCCCTGATGTGACTGTCTCACCAAACCACCCCATGGCACTGGTTTTATTTCCTCTGTTCTTGCAGTGCGTGGGCTGGGGGGTGCATATTTCTTTACAGTTTGTTTTGAAAATGAGGGAGGACTGAAACACACAAAAAGGGGGTAGTAACAAGCAGTGCTGTTATCTGGTGGTGAAATTGTTACCACTTTTAACAAACTGACCATGCTTTTCAACCAGTAGGTTTCTTTTTTTTTTTGAGGATGTTGATGTAGTCCCCTTGGCATACATTCATGAATCTTTCATATTAGAAACAGGTAAACCCAGTGATTTTATCCAAAATCACTAAATTTTTAAACTTTATTTTTGTGGAAGAATAGCACACCAGAGGTGAGTTTACCATGTTCAGGCTTTGAAATTTTCTTCAGCTTGCACTGCCAAAACAATGGAGTCCAAAGGAATGAAGAAATAAGGACAAAAAGACATACTCCTCCCTCAGATACAGACTCAAATGTGGAAGCACTATTTCCTACTCTTTCACTTTTACCATCAGTACTTTTCTGCCACATTATAGTTGATGTCCATATCTTTACATACCAGGAAAATACACCTTTTAGATCTAGCTTCAAGGACTGTTTTGCTGTACGTAACTGAACAAGAGGGATATTACTGCCATCACTTAACCTCAAATGATACAGTGTCTGCTCACCTGGGGAGCCGGAGAAAGTGTACAGCAAACAATGAAAAAGTTGTTGTTTCATGATCCCTCTTCATACTTTTAAAGGCTGACTCCATTCTGAGTTCTCTTAACCTTTAACCTGAAACAAAATTGAAAAAAAAAATATAGTTGCCACATGAAAAAAAATTAGAAATCTAAAAACAAACCAAAGTATTTTGAAACTATTCTTACACATAAATGTAGTACACACACCAACGGCATTTCTGCAATGTCAGACCTATATAACAAACTTTACAGATGGATAACAAAATAGACTATGTGGGTGTTCATAGTACAGTCATCTTTTGTCTTCCCTGAGTGCTTTCATAGGAACTTAAATGGTTAAAAATGCTGAAATTAAAATATAAGTTTTTGTGTCTGTAAGAATTCTCTTTATTGTTTATTAGCCTGTGTTATATGAGTGCTATATTTTAGAGTAGACTTCTTTTAGATATATGACACTTAGCAGAAAATGTGTAACTGCTGAATAAAATACATCATTGTTGTTACAGATTTCCCATGCTGCTATAACTGTAATTTCTATGGGTCTGCGCTAGTCATTGCAGTTGACAAATACAGAACTTTTAATTTTGCTATTTTGTTTCTCCTGCAAGGACTGAACAACCCACACTGATGAAAATTCACTAACCCTAACATTTTTAATTCAAAAGGAGATGATTTCACTTTCTATATTCAAAACTGATTTTCCTTGAATCTGTATGCTCCTCTCCATTTAATAGCAACTTATTAGCTGACCTAATTTGAATAACTTCTGGAGGCAGAGACAAGTAGTTAAATAAAGGTATCAGGACCTAGCTCTTTAAAAGTAGCTAGCCATAGAAAAAGTTTCTTTACATTCTTGAAGTGCAATAGTCATATTCACTGTCCTGTAATAACACCAACAATAAAGAGGAACTGGAACAGTAAAGATTTATTATATTCACAGATTTCATGAATCAGTGAGAGCATGGACAGGGTCACTGTGCAGAGTCAAAGTAAGGATATTAGCTGGGGTTTCTTAATTTGATTGTGGACCATTGTTATGCTTGTGTGGCCTATTACCTGTAGTGGTTGGTTTTATTCACAGTTTAGATTTTCAGCTTAAATTCCAAGTTAAATCAAAGGGATGGTTTTGAAAAAATACTTCCTGTAGTTTGCTTTGCTTAACTTTATAAGCTGTTTTTATAGTGCAATGTTAAAAACTTGATTCTTTTCTACCAGTGAAGACCACAAAGTCATCGAGACTCATTGTTATTTTAAAACATGACAAGTTGGCCTTAAGACCTTAGGGATCCTTTCTTCAGAAGTCAAGCTGGTGATGGATAAGGAGCCATCAGGGCTGTGTGTATCTTAACTGCAGGAGTTCAATTAAGAAGCCAAGAGTGTCTCAGGTACACTGGTGCAAATGGAAGTGCTTGCTTTGATAATGTCTCTGTAGTTGCTCAGTGCAGGTAGTTGGCTTCCCCCAACTCATTTCTGATTGCACAAGGAGGTTAGCGCAGAGGAATACCTGAAAGGACTGAGCTCCATCAATGTTCAGTGAGTGCTAGAGAATACCACAATGGGGAAATGTTATCAAAATCCCAGTGCCTGCACGGGGATTTGTCAGGAAATGGTTAGCTGTAAGATCTAGCTGCTATTAGCCAGAGCCCTTGAGAGCTCTGCTGCCTTTCTCCTCCTGAGAGAAACACTGTTCTGCTGCCTATGCTGTGCAAAGAAAGTTTTCTTACCCAGCACTGATTTCTGCAAAGTCTGTTCTGCAGTTGTTTTGCTTCCACATTCCTCTCGCTTTTCATAATACTTGGAAGTGTGATGGAGAATTTCCAATTACTCCCACCCTACCTCACATTTATCAGCTATTTTTAGATGTTGAGATACCAAAATACACAAGCAGTAGTCATTGTTGAAGACATGGTCTTTGTCAATGAACTTTTAAATGTTTCTTCTTCATTCCCTTCACCCTTGAAAGAATATTCACAAGCTCCTGATGAATATGATGTCAAAGGTTAAATAAGATGAAAAATAGTGCATTAGAGTCACATGAGAATTTTTTCTTAACTTGAAAGCTACTGTAAGGCATCAACTAAACATGGCTGTAAGTTTCCAGACTCCATGTCTTTTGTATTCTTTCTTCATGCATATTAATGGAGAAGGTCTCATCTAGTCAGATCAAAGTTCCTATAGGAAAAATATTCGCATTTAAAAATTAATTACTGTGTTTAGCTTAAGTAATTAATTGGCATAATCACACATGCTTTTATAAACTGAACATTAAAGTGAACAGCTACAGTATTTGGTGATAGTCTTTAGGATAGAACAGAAGTGTATAATTCCTAAGTTAAATTGAATTTTCATTTTATTATGAAATAATTTTACAAGTAGTCTTTCCTCAAAAAGTTTAATAAAGAGAGCAGGAGAAAGAAACAACTGATACTCATTTGTAAGATGTTAAAAAGGATTATTTCATAACTAAAAATGCTTTTTTTTCCTAACCCTTAAAATACATTTGAAAGTCCTCAGATATAGAGCAAAAATAGTCTGTGTTTCTTATCTTAAAATGGAATTAAAATTTCTGGGTACTTACAGAATGTTTTAATAATTAAGAGTGGATAATTAAATACTTATTTTCTAGTACAGTGACTGAAAAGAACATGAAGTCCCATCACTCATTTTCAGAGAGGTGTTGTGCTCAGGATTGATGATAAATGATGCAATCCTATCAGGGTGAAAAATTTTTCTTCAAAAGCTATTAAAAACACTGAGACAAATTAATATCCAACATAAATGGCAAACTTTAGTGAAGTCTACTGAGTTCTGTACGGTATACGATGATCATCTTTAAGCATATTATTTTGTAGCAGAAATTTAAGCATTTATTAAATTCAGAGTGAATTTACATCAAAGGTTGCCATTGAAAGAGCCAGCTCTCAGGTGCAAAACCTCATAAAATCTAAACACAGCAAGAGTTATTAGACCCCTCATTCTAATTCCCCTAAAATCACAGCCTTTTGTATTGCATTCAGTTATTACCTTAGTACTCATCTTTTAGTCCAAGAATATGTTTGATAAAAGCATATCTTGGATTTGGCTACTCTATCTCTCCCAGAAAGTCATCAATCTTCTGTTTGAAGAAAACAGTAGTTAGGGCACTTCCTTTTGAGTACTTCACTGTTTATGCACACAATTTCTGCTATGCCTCACTTCAACCTGTGGCCAGTAGCTCTTAACATGCTTTTTGTGCTTTCGCATTCAGCATGTCCCAGAAATTTCACAATTTTTTTCACACACTGACAACAAGAACATAGCTGAGCTTCTTTAATCTTTCATTGAAATAATTTTCTCAGTCTTCAATTACTTCCATAATTCTTTTCTACATTCTATTTTTCAACAGTGTTTAAAAAATATTTAGGGTAGAAATATTTTTAGGCTTCCATTGTTGATCTCTCCTAGCTATAAATAAAAGCAGAGTAAAGCCAGGCTCCTATTCATTACCTTGTTTATGCCATTTTTCCTTTCTTCCTATAGCATCAGTGGGACACTCCTGCTGAGTTGCTGGCTTTTTATGACCCCAAATTCTTTACAGATCCATTGCTTGAGGTGTTTTCTTCATTGTTGCATCCAGTATTTCCTTCTCCAGTATATGCAGATTTGTATTAGTCTGACTGGGAACACTAGCCTAAAAATATTTACGCTTTTTAGCTGGTTTTATTTTTCATTAGTCCCAAATCACTGATGGTAAAATTGAGTAATACAAGACTGAACAGCCTCTCTTTCTGTTGCCAAGCCTTTGCTGATCACTTTCTTATGTATGTTTGTTAGCCAATGCTTAATCCAGATAAAACACGCTTTATTGATACTGTATAATGCTATATTTTTAATTAGAATATTGAATGATACTAAGTCAAAAGGCACACATAAGTTTAAGTGTATTATACCTACATCGTTACCTTTAGCAACCTAACTTAAAATCTCATCAAAGAGCAGAAGTAGATTTGTTTGACAAGGCTTATTTTGCACAGAACTATGTTGACTAGCATTAATTATATTCCTATCTTTTAATAATTTATTAATTGAATCTCTTTTCAGTATTCCTATTATTTCTCTCGGGAATGATGTTGGGCTCAGCAGCCTGGGAGTACAGATGTCACCTGCTTGCTCTTAGTGGAACACCAAGAAAGATGTAGCACTGCTGTTTAATGGAATATCAATGGCATTGTTCATTCCTTCTTTGGGTCCCCTAAATAGATCTTCTTTCTTAATTTTGACATGCTACATATTCTTTTACTGGCAGAAGAAAAATTCCATCAGCAAATTGTGAAGGCAAACAGTTTATGTAAATAAACGACTGAAAGTCTAGCTATGCCGTTGTGCAACGTATTAGAAATGAAAGCAAACAGTGTGAATGTGGGAAAAGATGTTACACAACTGTACTGCAGTGTTACAACACGATGATGTGTGCTCAAATTAGAAAGAGCAATTGAAGAAGTCCGAACACGCATCTGTAATTCTGAAAGGCTATTATGTTCTTGTTCCCAGAGCTGGCTTGTCAGTGAGATATGACAGAAAATAGAAATAGGTACAGTCAGTTTCCTGTGCATTGGGATCTTTTTTTGGATTGTAAAATCCATCTCAAAGTTTTCATTGCAATTTGAGCTTTGTGGAACTGGTGGAGTTATAATATTTGCATTTGTGTTGGATGCTTTTGGTTCCCTTCATGCTTGATGTTTCTGATTCTGAGTAGGCTTTGAATTCACTGTGTTTAGGAAAGACAGATATTAGACCAAAGCAGTGCCTAGAAGGGAGCAGATAATCTAGTAACTGCTAGATTTTATGCTGTCCTTCATTCCTCAAATAAGCTGGGATAATTAGCATTTGAAATACATGGCTACAGCTGCTGCAAGAGGATGTCTGGTAGGAGAACCAGCACTTCATCTGCACAAATTCAGCACCTGTTACACTTTGCTCATGTGATATCAGGAGCACTTTGCAGGAAGGGCCAGGTAATCTACTATATGATGGGCTAGAGCAGATGTACCAGTAGAACAGCACTAAGTCCTGGGCTGTGTCTGAGGTTTGTCTGAGTGAGGGTCTGGACCATAAGGTGATCACTGAGTGCCTATTTTTTGCTAAAGATTCCTAGAAATCAGGTACACCAAGCAAGGTCATAACAGGTCCAGAAAATAGGATGGCAGAGAGACATTTAATAGAAAATGATCTGCTGAGAGCTAGAAGATATGCTTTATCAAATCACACTGCTTAATTTTTGTCAGAGATGAGAATCCAGGTTCCACAGATGTGCCGAATTATTGGATGCTGTATCCTGAATGCCATTTCAGGGTCTTCCTTTATGCTTTTCTTCTTTAAACAAATGATTAAATATTCATAGACCCACAGAGACAAAAAAAGAAGGTAACCCTATATTCAGACTGTTGTGGCAGTAAAAGGTGCATCAGCATCAACATCTGAATCTTAAAATTCTGCATAGGCTTTGATAAAATATTGTTACAGATTATAGGAATTCCTCAAAAGATTCCAAATTGAAAAATCAGTCTTCCAGCACTGCTGGAGGATACCATACTAGGATTATTGGAAAAAAATAAAAATTCTTCTGGAAAAATCTTTTTTTCCCCCATATTTTTTTTGAGAAGTATTGTATTTTGCAGATCTAAGACATGCACATGATTAAGGTCTCTAAGCAGCTAACTGCATGTTGATCCTGGTTATTTTACTTGTGAGATTATGTGGAACTGATTTTTCAGGTCATTTGCTTTTTGCGTTTATTTCATCAAAGTTCTAACCTGACACCATCATTTTTTCATGAGACTTGATATTGATTATTCAGAGCTTCTATATGTAGACTATCAATTCAAATTTCCCTGTCTATTTTTAGATTTCTTTTGCTTCTTCAGGTTCTCAAGGTGTTGTCCAGAAAAGTGTTGAAAATCTCCAAGAATGGAGATTCCACAACTTCTTGGGGCAATGTGTGCCAGTGCTTTACCGCTCCTTGTACATCATTAAAATGAAGCTCAAACAAAGTCAAAGTTTAACATTCACAATTTTGGTAATACTTCCTTAAAAAAAGTTAAAGTCATCTGCAATATTCAGAAAATCTAAACTGAAACTTACCTTAATATCACTGATAAAAGATAACAGAAGTCATGCAACATCACAATGGAGAATAAATCAGTCATACTTGGAATGAGACACTGGACTATCTGGTTTTATCAAATATATGAGGATTTGAGTTTCTACTCCCAGTTCACATATTACATGCACAGTTTTAAAAATAAGTTCTATGTTTTGAGAGCTTGACTTGCAATCTCAGTATTCCTTTCTCATAGTATGAATTCCCCCCCCCACTTTTATTATACGTTAAAAATATGATTTTAAAAATAGATTTCCCATTCTGCTTTGTCATTACATTGTGGTTTGATTTTAAAAAGTGCTTTACTTTAGCAGTGAGAACTAAGACTTATTTAGAATATATAAAAATGAAAATCAGGGCATGGATCCATTTTTAACCTCAGAAGTTCTGCTTTGTAATGACCGTAACTGGCACAGTAAAGAGGTGGGGAGGTTTGCAAAACCCCAGCAACATAGATCCTGTCAGCAAAGCTTTAATTCTTTTTCTGCCTGTGTAAGTTCAGGACAGAATATAATCACTGAAAGACTATCATACGAAATAAGCACTTCTGATAAACTATTTTTTACCTAATTAGCAGTTAGCTGATTGTCTTTCACAGATCTTCCCTTTGCCCAGTGGGATGGCCCTGTGGTGGTTCACTAAGAAAACAGGATGCACAGAGATTTTGGTCTGCCACTAGCAATCTGGGGCCCAGAGGAAAAAAAAAGCAAGCCATTGGCTTGTCAGCAGTTTTCTTGTAGCAGACGTATAAAATTTCCTTACTAAAAACCAATCTTAAACAAGGTAGTATAGATTTTGGACACTGCAATTTTCTTATGTTTACCATTTAATTTGAAGGTATATGTTATTCTTGATTTTGTGCTTCAGGTAGGCCTGTAGAAATTCTAAGGCAGAAATTCACTGCTGTTTATAAAGGGCTCATCAGCTTCATTTAAGATAAAAAATTACTTGGGGTGAAACGCAGTAAATGCAATTGTAGCCTATGTGTTGATCCCACTCCCATTTATGCCACATAAAGAATCTGTGTTTTCAAAGCTGTTGATTGCAGAGTTCTGCACTGCTAGACAGAGATCTTCATCAGTTTAGGTACTGCAAGGCTCTGGGTAGTAGTCAGTGTGTGCGTATTCTGTCAGTGAGCACAGAGTCCAGCATAATCACGAATTGTCCATGGATGCTTCTGAAAGAGCAGCAGAAAACGAGGGGACACTGAGAATCCCTGCTCCAGGCAACCAATGGGAGATATTTGTTTTCCCTTAATATATTAGATTTTGCCCAAAAATAATACTCCAGTTAAACTGGCATGCACTAGATTTCATTGGATTATCATTTAATAAAATGCTTGAGTATCTAATTTTCAATATGATCTTAAGTATGAGGGACTAAATAGGTGCATAAGTATCTGAATTATTTGTTCTGATTTTACATGTATCCATACACATGATAAATCAGAGCTTAAACTAACAGTGCATTATGCACTTTCTAAAACTAACACAAAGATCTAAATGAAGACAAATAATGATGTAAGTAAATCCCAAATACACATCTAATTTTTGCAACCTTATATATTATGCATACCTTCCTAACATAAACCCGGGGAAAATCCAAACAGTGTATTTAAGATTTTATATCAATATTTTAATGTAATATTATTTAATAATTTTAGGGCTTACATCAAAATAATTTATCTCATATTCGTTACTGCATGGCTTAGTTTTTTTCATATGAATGCAAAATTAGTTTAAAGAAACATACTTGAAATTATTATATAATGATTAAAAATAAAGTAGGTACTGCAATATTGTACAAAAATACAACTTCTTCAAATGCAAACTGCTTTTATGTCTATCCGTGTCTGCTTATGTATTTTATGGGAATCAAAAAGAAGTTTGCTTAAATGACTGAATTTTTTTGAGAAAAAAGTCTACAAAGCAAGTCTTGCTATTATTTAACAAATATTAATCATGCTTACACAGAGGCCACTTGAGAAAAATTTATTACAGGACCTTTGTGACCAGTCATGTCATAGGAAGAGGAGAGAGCCACAGGGCTGAAATGACAGTAAGGTTTGTGTATGCAGTGCTCCTCTGGTAGTTAAACTGCAGGAATGTGACATTGATCTGAAATTAGAGGTGTTTGAAGTAGCAACAGTCAATCTCTGTAATCAAAGGACGGCCCAGAGTCTTACTTGATCAGCCATTTTAGCATGACCACTCAGTTTATAAACTCCTATCCACTAAAAAAGTGCCTCAAGAGGCACTTCCAGAAGTCCGCGCGGTTTGTGGATATTGTGCAGTCATTCAGAACTATGGCTTGGACTCTATTGCAAATGTACAGCAATGCCTCGTTTAAGTGACTGCACTTATTACAAGGTGAGACAAGTGTGGGCTGAGGTGTGAATGAATGTCTGCTGCTGTTGATATTATTTAAAATTGGTTGGATGATATTTCTCTTTATGCATTTATATACTCTTTCATGTACAAAAGAGTCAATACTAATTTTAGAGCACATATATGCATGTAGATTTGATTGCAGTGAACTCAAGAGACATCACTTTTAATTGAGAAAAATGTGTAGCATATTTCTGGTCTTTTCTCAGGATGATGGTCATTTTTCTAATTCTGTTTTTCTTTATAATTATTCAGAGTGTTTGTTCAGCTGCGGAAGGGGAAAATGGTAAACAAATAAAAAATGTGTGTGTAAAACTGAAAAAAAAAAGAATAATAATTCTATCTAAATGTTACTAAAGCTGAATCTATTGTTTTGAAGTATCTTTAAGTGAGCATATGGATAAATAGTGATACAAGAAACTTGAAACTTCAGCGATTATTTCCGTTCTTTCCCAGGTACAAACACACTTGGAAAATCAGTCTAGATACCACATACAGCAGAGCCAGCGGCACCAGGTGAAGCAGTACCTGACCCTCGATACCAAGCTGTCCAGCCAGACACTGTCCCTGTCCCACTCTCACACAATCCAGCCTGTGGGAGTGACCTCCATTCTAAGAAACGGACACATGCCTCCAGTGAGCAACATTGGCACTCCGGAAAGCCCTGTCACCAAGCTGCTGGCCCTTGGAGGCGAACACGAAAATGTGGTAGGGCGGGGCTGGGTAAAGGAAAGGGGAACTGGGCTTTGTCTACTTCTACAAAAATGTTACATACCCACCTTGTACTAGAAGTGGGCAAGAGATTACTGTTTAACTTTCAAGGGACCTTTGGTTACAGCACTTGCTTTCTGTATCCTTTTGAATTATGTGGGTTATTCCCTTGTATGCCTCTGAATAGCTTACAGCAGGATCAAACTTTTAGACTGCTGCCAGATAAAATGTACTGTTGCATCTTTTTATATATGCATCATATGTTGCTGTACATTTTCTGAAAACTCGCTTTGCAAAGAAAAACATCTTTTTTCAGATGGGAGTTGTTTCTGTCTAAAGGTATTAACCTAGCTACATAAAAAAAGTTAAATACTGATTATCTTCAAGATATAACTGAAAAAATCACTCATTTTTCAGTTAGCTGCTATATTTTTATACGTGTTATCTTGGGTAAATTGGCAAAGATACGCTAACTTTAGTGCCACCATCGATTTTAATAGAGGTGCAGCTATAATACAATGTCAGATTCGTAGCCAGTGTGAGATGTAGGTCATTATGGCTTTTAATACATCAATAGATTTCAAATGAGACTGTTTATTAGGTAAAAGGGGAATTCCTACAGAAATGAGAAATGGAGATGCTGTATCATGTCTTGGATTTAAATAGAACAGAAGAATCTTACACCATGACTCATTTGAGCATTTGACTGTTATGTAGCTAAGCATGAGGGAGCCCATAAAGCTTCCTGGAGAGTTCATCTGGGGCCTCTCCATTCCTTCTGCATTGACAACTGACATTATAAGTCAGGTTTATGGATTACTGGAGCTACTTTAAAATGCTATTTTAAGTGGCCTTTGTGGACACCTATGTGACCACCTTCATGCTGGCAAAGTACAGTGTGCTGGAACTGTTCTCAGGCATTTTGGGTCTGTTCGGGAGCCTGCTCTTGTACAACTCTCTGTCCTGGGAGCAAGGGGGCTGCTTGTAAACCTCTCAAGACCTGTGCCTGGTGAAGACTGGGAGGTCGATAGTTGGCACTGGCCATGATCCTGGCAGCTTTGCAATGATTTGAGTAATCTCATCTCAGACTCAGGGGGATGACTGGCACAGTGTAATTTCCTAATGTGGGTGTGCCCTGAGGTTGAGAGTAGGCTGTAGTTATATTAGTAAATAATATAGAGCCAACACCCAGGTTGGTGCAGTAAACTGCACTCCTTCATATTTTCTAATTGCCAGCATTTCTTGGTATCCTTTTGGCCCTGATGTTGCTTTCCTAGATAAGTCTGGGCACAACTCCTGGCACAGCACTTCTCTGGTTTTAGAGAGGGAGAGGACTGCTCTAATGTATGAGCTGTGCTGGGCCATGTGGTCTAAAAGTCTGTTTTGAAAGGTCTCATGTTTGTGTGAGACTTTCGTTGCGTAGGACCGCCTACAATTACTTCAGCTCCAAAGAGCTGCAGATAGTAGAGTTAAAAGTGACATGCTCATCATGGGATCTCTCCCAAAATTATATTGTGAATGGAACTAGACCATAATTAGCATTGAAAACTCATGTTGTACTTTGTCCAAATCAATATGTATCTATAGGCCTTCAAAGTATTAATTGTTTCATCCCAAGTAATTAATGAGCTATTCCATCTGCCTCAATAGTTTTTGGCTCAGAGTAGATCAAAAGTGAGACCAGAAAGTTGTCTGGAAATGCATCCAGACAATGCTAAAAAAACCCCTCTACCTGCCGAAGAGGGCACCATGTAACACCAAAGCTTGAGTGACTCATACAGTTGTAGAACCACAGGTTCCTTTCAGTCTTCCTGCACAAATGCAGACATGCACTGTGGATATGACACATTTGATGATGACAGGTCACAGTTACAACTTAAATATGCACTCCTGTCATCTGATCATGGTATTGAAATAGGGGGTTAAAAGAGGGATATGGGCTGGTGTTTAAGAGAAAGATGTATCTTTCTGAACCACAACTGTTTTCACAAGAAGTGAAAAATGTGAATATTGTATAAAAGTGTTTGAATTGTAAGATATAAACTTCTGAAATTCAGTTTTATTGCTGTAATAGATATTCAAGATTAATTCCTCTGTATTTTCAATTATTATTTCCATTATTATTTGTAGTGATTTGTCTTAAAATATTATTTTATCAGATGGAAGAGGTGATTGAAGACATAATCAATATGGAATCAAATTTTAATGATGAAGGGATAGGTTGTTCTGAAACTCCTTTACTAATGCAAAGAACTGTAAGTATTTTGTTGAATTTCATCTTGCTTTTTATACTAGAAAACTTCTTTGAGTGATTCAAGTACATCACAGCTCAGGAACAGCATCAATGGACTGTTACCCTTTCTGTTCAGTTGATTGCCTTTTTGTCCATAAATATTTCAGAAAAGGGCACCAGTGTGGCAAGGCACAGTTGTTTCAAGTTGTCTGAATAGCATTTGGGGTACTAGCCCAGCAAAATGTCTGGTGCATAACCCATTGGAGTTACTAATTTCTGTGCAGTGCTAAAAATAATAAAGATAAAAAGTCTCTGGACCATAGAAGACCTCTTAAAGCCTTGCTTAAAGATCCTTCTACCTCAACTAATAAAAAAGTCAAAGCTTCCCCATGTAATATTGTCTGTGGTAGAGTGGTTTCTCCAGTGTCTTATCTTGAAGCAAGGCTCTAGTTCTGGATTTTCATATAGAGAAGTTGCATTTAGTTGAATAATTTCAAGGACAAAGAAGAGAAATGTGACTTCTTCACAGGAATTAATGTAACAAACTTCAATTTGATGATGTCTCTTTGCAAAGAAATGTGAGAGGACTAACAAAGGATATTTATGTTTCCATATATGTTACATATTTGAAGAGGAAGGATGGAGTTTTTCTGGGTACAACAACACATAGAGTGTTATTATTTATAAAAGTAATGCATATCAATAATTGTAATGCACTTTACAGAAGAATGTATGTTGTCCTGTCTACCCCAGCTTATGTCCAGAACTGTTTGTCCTCAGGGCTTTAAACTGTCCACCGATAAAGGGGAACTTCACCTTGATGAAGGCAGAAGGACTTTCACAGGCTTTGACAATCTAGTGAGTTCGCTTCAGAATAGAGTCAGGTGCTTGCTGTTAATCGCCCTCTGGAGGAACATCTTTTTCTGGCTTATAGAACTTCACTGGCTCCAAAAATACCTTAGGAGACAAGATCTTCTATGTTGCCCACTATACAGTCCAGCATTAATGCCAGTTAACATTTCCATGAACAGCTGATATTTGCATGCCAACTACAGAACTAATGCAGCTGGACTGATTTACACATATCTCAGTACAGAATATAGCAAAGAAATGGTCCCTGGGGAGTGAATTAATATTTTGGCTCAAATTAATGTGAGGCAGGGGAGGATAATTTCAGGTATGATACCGTGGGATGGTGATGAGAGGCATGAATTCTGGGTTTTGGGTTGAAGTCATACTCCCTCAAAACCTTTTAAAACTGGATGATGTTAATCTATGCTAATTCCAGCTTCATTAGCCTTTATCTTCAGCCATGAAGGACATTTGTCTCTGAAATTTATTGAATACCCTGCTCTTGATGAGGAAGGAAATATGCAATGTCTTTTAGGCCCTGCAGGTATTGTACTTACAAAGATTCAGGACTCCTGAAGTGTTTCTGGGACAAGTAATAGTATTTGGATTTTCATTTGTGCTGAGGAAATCAGCAGGTTGCTAGGTAAGCCGAGAAGCAGCACAGGTTTCCAAATCTCCCTGTTCAATACTATGGCAAAGTAAAGCTTGCCTCCAATAAGGCGTGCAAACTGCATCGGTGTGAGGAAATTGAGCTGTGTCTCTGCTTCTTCTGTCTTCTCTTTTAGCATTGTGTACTTTAAAAATATACAAAAGAATTAGGCATACGGAGATGATCCCAGGCATATAGCTCATGCCACTTGGTTTTATGTCATCTTTCAGGCAACATGCTAAATCTGCCAGCAAAATTTTGGTCATAAGCTATGCAATAGAGAAAGAGAGGCAGGTAGAAAATAAATATTTTATATCCAGTTTTTCATTATCACATTAAACATAATGAAATTTCTTTATCTGAACCAAAAATGTGTGTATTAAAAGAGTATTGGACTAGGAGACATGATCAGGAATGAGAGAACATCTAATTTCCCTGAGAAGATGTGCTGGGTTTGTGCTGTACTTCAGTAAGGACCCATAGCAGCTCTGACACCTGCACAAGGTGCCTTGCTGTGGTGGCTGACACAAACATAGAATAAGTGAGGTTACAGGTGAGACTGAGTTGCCTCTGTATCTGGCTGATTTTGCGTTGGCTTTCTCTTTAAAATTCTCCAGCATAATGCCTAAGTACTTTTAGAATTTCTCCTTAGACTTTCCTTACTCAGGATTGCCTTGATTTTGCAAACTATGCAGAGTAGTCTCTCTGAAATTCTGAAATGGACTGACTTGGTTTTCAGAATGTGGTAAAAGGCTCAGGTGTTTTTTCAGCAAAATCTTTTCTTGAAAAAAATAAATTCATGATGCCTTTTTTCTGTCTCAGTGTTCTCAATGGAGAGTGGCTGAGTAATCTTTCCACTTTTTACAGTGCAACTTGTTGCATGTTGCACTGAACTAATGTTTGCTTTAGTTAAATGCACCCATGTACCATTTTAATGGCACATTAAGTGAAGACATTTAATTCTGTGAGACCACTCATGTGAATAATTGCTCAAAGGCTCATTGTCTGACCCTGAATTGCTGAATTACAGTTATGTATTAGTAGAATCAGAGAAGTGAAAATAAGAACATTCCTCCATCTCTCATTAAAATAATTACAGCTTCTGAGGAGTGGATTATCTGGCTTTTATTGTGTTTGGATCCAAATTTATAATTTCATGAATCTGTCTGGTTTTGGGTGGTCACTTAAGAATTGCTCAAAGCAGGGAATTTTCTGGCTTTGTTTCTATTGCTCTTCACAGTACTCTAATGGCAGAAAACTACTTTTTCTAACAAGTTTTTAGAATTTCGGTTAAAATGTAAGACTAGGTCCTCCTTACATGCAAGAGGTCTTGATTCTTCTGAAAGATTTTGTAGACTAAATTATATCTTTGTTCATAAAGAATAACTGAAATAAAATCATAACTATTCCTATGAGTTATCATTTAATGACAACTCTTTGTTCATTGTGGAGGAGGTAAGATTTAATTTTAAAAAGACCCTTGAAGATGGCACCAATTTAAAGTCATTTTTCCTTGTTGTAATAATTTAATTTTATGAAATTTTTATGAACAGACAGCAGAGTATTTATTTATTATAAGAATATTTTTTCCCCCAAATATCGTATTAGGAGCAACAGGTTTGTTTCTGACTGTATAGGAATCATTTAAAAAAATGAAACAAATAATATATGAGTGAGTTTTGGAAGTGAACTACTGTCATGTAGGTCAGATATGGTGACGGACTTTTGAAAAAGAAATACTTTTCATTTTTATCAGAAGTTCATTCTTATTCAAAATCCTTACAGTCTAACATTCTGTAGTGATTTTAAAGTATCTTAATACTTCCAAATGTTCAGAACACAGTAAGTGTAGATGTTTAGGTCTGTTAATACAAAGCATATATTACACCATCATTAAAAGTTTAGGGCAGGTAGTAAAAAGCTCTGCTCTATGTTACCTTTAATATTGGCAAAGAGAGAAATTTAAGAACCATATTAAAGCAGAGGTGGAGAGCATTAGTCACAGCGAAGAGAGACAGGAAAGAGCAGAGTTAAAAAATAGGATCTCTGTGCTTTTCAGGGTGTGATTTAAGAGCGTGTGATCTTGTGAACCACTTCTTTGTAATAAATGTTGTTTTGTTTTGATAATATACATACACAGCCCTAGGACTCACCAGTAAACCCAGTAATCTAGCAATCAAAATGGAGATCTGTATGAAAACAGTTGGCAATTTACGAGTACTTTCATTCAGAAATAACTGTTGCAGTCCAAATAATCACTGTACATCTGGGATAATGCTCTCTACTTGACATGCAGTCCACTAAAACTTATTTCAAAAGCATTAGGAGATTGACTGGCTTGGAATGAGAATGAAGCGAGAGGAAATTAATGTTCTGCAATGGCATGGGCCTCTCTTACACAGACCTGGGTGGGACCAGCAAGAAAAATAATTTAATCTTGTAAACATTTTCAAGGATTCTAAGTTGTCTTTTTTTCTGGTGCACAAGCAAACATGATCTTTCAGCACCATTATTGAAGAAGCCTGGGGAGAGAGGCTCTGTAGCAGTTAGATGGCTGGCAATGAGAGCTAAGAAGCAATTGCAGAGCAGTGCTTCAGGCAGAACCCTACCATGAAATTGGATTTCAAAAAGTCACCAGGAGATGCCCAGCTGCTGGTATGTTGAATCAGTTCAGCTCCGTGTTGCTGGAGTAGTCAATATTGAATGACTAAACTAAATGGAGCAGTTCCTTTCAGATTGCTTGGAAGAAAATTAAAAGCTTCTTCATGGAAAACCTTTTCACTGAATTTTTTTTCCACATCCAGTACCAAATAAAGACAAGAGAAAAATGTTTCCCTGTTGATGTAGGAAGAAGTTCTTTACAGTGAGGGTGGTGAGACACTGGAACATGTTGCCCAGGGAGGTTGTGAATGTCCCAACTCCGGCAGTGTTCAAGGCCAGGCTGATTATGGCCTTGAGCAACCTGGTCTAGTGAGAGATGTCCCTGCCCATGGCAGGAGGGTTGGGACTATATGGTCTTTAAGGTTCATACCAACCCCTTAACATTCTATGATACTATGATTTATTTGTAATATTTAATAAATGTTTTCTTTAACTATCCCCTTGAATGAGCTTAGCGGCAAGAATGTTGGGAAAAGAAGAATTAAACCACTAACAGAGAAGGGAAGCAAAAGCACCTGGGCATGCTGGAAGACAGAGGCTGTGCCAGCTGTGAGCTGGGGGAACAACTGGGCAGGGGAAAGGTGGCAGTACTCTGCAAAGGTGATGCCTTGTAATGAGTCACCTCTTCAGGGATCTTCTGAGGCTTCACTGCTTCAGTTTCATGACTTCATTTCATATACTCATAATTCACTGTTTCAGCAAGATTGGGAGCTACTGGCTATTTCCTGTCTGCTTGGGAGTCAAGTCAGTGAGACTGCATCACTTCAGCCACTCTTGCAGGAAAAGAGCTTGTGGAGAAAATCCTCAGTTGCTGCATGGATTGCTTGTATTTGTTTTGCTCCTTTGGCATTTGGAAAAAAATCTTGTGTTGTACAGGTATGGAGTAGAAGTTAGACCTGGACAGGACAGATAGATGTTTTCCTTCTTTAATTTTTATGATTTTATTAACTACAGCTCGTATAAAGTTCTGATTAAATCTGTTAACTCTACATTTGATTTTAGGGAGACACTATTTATTAGTAAAAGCATAGTTCACTCTGTCTGCAAAATCTCACTGCTATTACAAGGTCTTTGAGGTCACAGTTTCTCATCATGACATTAATAATTTGTATTTGTATTAATTATTTGTTAAATATTGATGGTGACAATCTGGATGGATTGCAAAAACTGCTGTCTGTCCCATTCTCAGAAATCATACAGAAGGAAGAAATTCAAGTAGGTATGCTCCAAAGTATTTTATTCAATAATTGCTGCAATTATTCAATCATGAAGTAAGCCCGGCTTTCCATTAGAGCTGCATATAGCATTGCTGATCTAGGCAGCCCCCTGCTGCATAATCATGAGTATTTTTTATTTAGTGAATACTGATATAATTTGGCAACACTTACAAGCTGATAAAATCTGCTAAAGTTCAAAACCATTTTAGAGAAAGGGCCAGAGTAAACATTAACAACATCATTTGCTTAGGTTGGCTAACTTGAAGAAGCGGCATAACATCAATGAAAATGCTTTGTCAATCACATTCTACACTAGATTAGTCTTAAAGTCCAAGGAAGAATCAAAGTTCACCTAAGTATATAAACTTCTATCTAGCACTCTCTGGTATCATTTACAAGTTTAACGAAAAAGAAAAATGAAGGAGAAGGAACAGTCGGTAGCTATTGAGGAAATAATAGACGGCTCAAAAATAAAACTGGTGAGCAGATATTTTCTTTGTCTTCCTTCAATACTATAAAAGTGTTAGGTAGGAAATTGTGTCTTTCAGTTGCTTCAGTTGCAAAAAAACGAACTATGAAAAGCACAAATTCAGAACTCCTCAGGCCTGTTTCCTGCAGCTGGAAGTATCTTTTGTTATCACTGCCACTGCTGTTTTGAATGTCATACAAAAGTCAGACGAAGGTTTGCTTTTGGTATTTCACACAATTTAGTAGTTTGAGGTGGAAATGGGCAGTGTACAGCCCTCTTGCCTGCACAATTTACCTCATGCTGTAGAAAAGGTCTTCATAGAATAGAGCATATATTACTTTGGGTCAGGAGAAGAACTGTGGTCTACTTTCACATAGCTGCAGCATTCAAAAGCTGTGCAAAATGACCAAAACGTTCAGCTCTGTCTCTAGCACTCTAACAGACCTATGTCTACTAATCCTTCTCTATTTTGGGGGTAGAACTCTCTGAATAAAGCGAGCCAAAAGACTCAATCTTCATGAAACTGTAGTAAAGTTGCCACAACCCTGAAATGAGGGAAAATTTATTTTTTCCTCTTTAGTTTTCTCTTTCTAAAAGGTAAATAGACAGAAATGAAAGTATTATTCAAAAATATACAGTTGTTTGTATGCACGCACCTTTTACAAACACGGTCTTTATCTCACACCTTAACATTTGTTTAACAGAAGAGAAAAGGATAGTTAAAACAACTTTCTAATTCTCCCAATATTCATTTCTTATTAATTCCAAGGCCCTGTGCAGTAGGATCTGCCAGCAAATTCCTGCTGTTTGAGGCCACCAGGAAGATTCTGTTGTATCCCAAACCCTCTGCTGTGTCTTATGTTGTTGTCTGTATACAGCAATGCAAGACTTGAAGTCCTTAGGACATGACAGGCCATTAAGAAAATTATATTAAGCTCACTGCTGTGTGCAGCATACAGGCTATGCAGCATACATCTCCTTCTGGAGATAAACTTTACGAATTTCCATCAATGGCATTTAAATAGGTTGAATAAAAGACTTGTGAGCTCAGAGGCAGCAACAGTGGCCACATTGTTCTCCAGGTGCAGTCAAGCTTTTTACTGCAAGACAAAACTAGCTTGTGGAAAACTAAGATTTCTTGAAGTCTGTTTTGATAAATAAACTTCTGAAAGTACAACTGATTATCTTAGCACTCCATCAGCCTAGGCCTTCAGTGACCTTTAATATATGTGTAAAGTAGTTTGTGAAGTAGCTGACTATTTACACTATATTTAAATTTATATTTATATTTATTTATATTTACACTAGAAATATGCATTTGTGAATTTATCTAAAATCAAATACTACAGAAAGGATTTTCAACTAAAATGAAATTCTGCATGGTACATCCATGTGAACATACTAGAACACAGAAACCTTACTGTAAAATGTTCAGAGGCTTAGGTGTTAGGTGATATCTCAGAGGACATAATATAAAGCATATAATAAATAGAGCATATGATATAAATAAATGTGTTTTTCACTTCTCCCTCAGCCTCAATTTTTCCACTTTTTTTTGGTGCCGACATTTGGTCATTGTTTTTAGAAGAATTTGAATGATTTGATATATGTATTTTCATGTGGTATCCGACAAAATTGAAGTAAGGTGGAACCAGGAATTAGTAAATTAGCTGGTGTTACTAGTGAAATAATAGTAAAATAGCTAACAGATCTGTCATTTAATTGGCATCTTTGGGTTTCAGAACCTGGGGTTTAGTGGCAGTGCTCTCATGCTCTTGATTTCTAGCTGCAGGTTGGAAGATGACATTATCAGAGCATTACTTCATTTCTGGACTGTGTCTGTTATGTTAATTTTGTGACCAGAAAAGACAGGAATAGCTAAAAATATGCAATTAAAAGATGGTAATTTAAAGAGCATGTACCTCTTGCAAAGGGTTGATTCTCCAGAAAATTCCTTTGCTTGGTCATATTTGATCAGACGTTTATCTAGACAATGGACTTCTACGTATATGATCAGGGCAGAAATGTACTGTGGCTGGAATATGAAGAGAGTTCATTTTTCTCTGATGAATAATGAACCAGCTTGATGATCATTATTGGAAGATAAAAAATGAACCAGTTTTCATGCATAATATATAATATGTAATATAATATATCTGAACATAAAGTCTCTGGTTGAAGATTGTGTAATTATAAAACACGTTAAAGATAAATATAGAAGGAGATACAATTTGTTCAGATGGAAACAAATACGAGAAGGATAGTATTTTCTGCTAGTCTCTTTACATAACAAAAAGAGAAACTGGAACATTTTTGAATTGTTACTGCTGAAGACCATATATACTCAAATACAAGTATTTTGTATTGCAATTACAAAAGACCAAGAAAATTTAGCTGTAAATGGGATCATCTAGATTTTGAAAACAGTATACTACAACTTCTTTGCCAATTGATAGTGCAAACACATCCTTACAAACAAAAACGATAACAAGCTTATGGTCAACTTTCTTCAAGCAGCACAGCAATTGAAAAAGAAAGCTGAACCCTAGTCTTTCAAGCACAGTACTTGTATTGACAAGATTATGCATCCTGTCTGCAATAAATTTGAAAAGATGAAATGTCACACTGAACATACAAGAACTACCCCAGTTTTCCCCTTGTCAAAACCTGGAAACACCCATTATACCAGATATTTTTATTTAGAAAATGGACTTGTTAATATGTGTTAACATATATTTATTAATCAACTCAGTATTTGGCCAAATTCAGTGCACATTTTGATGTCAATCTGTGAACTTGAAGGTTTGAAGAAAAGTTTTGTTTACCTGTCATGAATAAATTGTAAAAGCATGACAAGCAATTAACTGTGTTTTTCTATTTGCTACCCCAGTAACACAAATACAAACCTTTACTTGAAATGTAAAATGAATTGTGGACACAATTTCATATTGAGATTTTTGTATTTGGGATGCATACATGGGATAACAATTTAAAAATTTTGCAAAAACTCCTTATTTAAAAAAAATTAAATTAAATTGAATAAGCAAGAAATATATTGAAATAGATGGGTGCTAAAGTTTCTTGTGGCTAAGAAGGAGAAGTAGCCTCATTTTACAAAAGTGTTCTTTGAAGTGATGCTATCAATTAAGCTCATGAAAACATGATTGAAGTGGGATACATTTAGGGCAATGCTAAAATATTGCACTAATCTTTTGTTTTAAGTGCTGTCTGAGAAAGTACCAATTTTTACCAAGCACCAAACCAAATTTTCTCTTGCAGATACAGTACTCGACCTTTCAGGTTAGGCAGCTACATAGTCTCTCTCTTCTTGTGACAAGAAAGGCCGCATGTGTTGCGGTTCCCTGTTAAGTCTGCCGAGTCTGCAGGTGCAGCACAGGCAATCTGACCATGTGTAATAGGGCCAGCCATCCTCAGAATGGTCTGTACGGCACAGCAGCTGCTGTGGAAGCATGTCATACACTGTTACTGCAGGAAACAGGCGCACTTGGTGGGTTGTATGTCTGCAGCTACTAACCCTGGGAAAAAGGGTAGCACAGGAAGTTTCTGCTAGCAGGACTATTCCTGCTTCCCACTTGCCTCTTGCCATGAGCACTTCTGATCTGGGCAGAATGAAGATGTCTGGTAGAGGTAGTCTGATCCCGACCTCTGTCGTCTCTGGGGACATCTTAACCCTTCTAATTGCACACTCGGGCTTGTGAGCATGACTGTGAAGAAGTAAGTCCCTGGGAGAAATGGTAGCTGGATAACAGGACAGTCTATCCTGTTGTCTGTTTGCAGGTTCCTCAAGGGAATGCAGGCTAGCTGATGAACTGTTTTGACCTGGACAGTCCAGATACCTTTGATGAAGAGCTCTCGATATCTTAGGGTTTAGCTATTTTAGACAACTGGAACTTGTCAGGTGTCTTCTCTTTAAAGATATACACATCCCCCATCATCCTTGAGTAGTGACATCCTTTGGGTGTATGGAGAGCTGTTTCCTACTGGAATTAATCTTATTAGCTAGTCCTGCCTGTCCAAAGTTTGTTGTTGACAACCTTCTGTATGAACACATATTAGTAATATGAGTATAGGTTATCCAGAAAGTAACTGAACAGAATTCCTTTCAGGCTAAGGAGCAAGCTAAAGAGACGATAAAGTTTGTTTTATTTAAAATAAAAGATATTAATGAAGTGCGCCAATAACCAATCCTTGATCTCAGTTTACTTAATATTTTCATTAGTGATCTCGGTACAAAAAATGCATTTATGCTGATGAAATTTACTGAGGTAGCAAAAGTAAAAAGTATTGCCAATACAAAGAAGGATGAGGATATCACAGAGGAAGAATTATATGACTGTGATGACAGAATAGTCTAAATGGAAGGAATGTAATAGTACTGAGTGGAAGGTCATTCATTTAAATACTAATAACAGGAATGTCTGCAGTAAGCTGAGAGCTCATTAACTGGAGATGACAGAAAAAGATCTGGTTACATTAGTCGTTCAGAGGATAACTATAAGCCATCAAAATGATGGGACTGCATAAAGGAGATAAATATGATGTTAGTATCCATCATGAGACTGATTTCCAAGAGACATGAGGAAATATCCAGTGTGGGATTCACTGTGCACAAAACTCCTTGTATGCTGTAGGCAAAAAAAGGTGTCCACCCTCCGGAAAAACTAATTCCAAGCAGGAAAGGTACAGAGATGCTTGTTAGAACATATCATTGCATGGGAAATTTGTCTAAAGAACATGGCCTGTTCAGTTTAGCAAAGCAAAGTCTTAAGGGAGCTATGTTAGCTTCCAGTAGTCACCTGGGGATGTTAAACAATGAACTGTATGCATTAAAGGAATACAAAACAAAATAAAATTTGTATACGAATGGAAATAAAATATAAGCTTTTTGACAATAATTTGCAATCATTCAACTTTTTTAACATGCTACAAACAAAAATATTGGAGATGTGAAATCTAATTGATCTTAGACACAGCATTATTGGCTCATAAACTAGATTGTGTAATGAAATGTTAAATGAATGTAATGTCCAGGAAATGGCTTCTAGTCCAGACTGGGCGTTACCATATTTAGCAGAATTCTTAAATTAAGAAAATTCTACCTGACTTTGGAAAAGGGTTGGGCTGTTATTTTCTAGCTGTGCAACACTGATTGTGGTACAACCATGATCCTTACAGACTTGAATGTTACTGTAAGGCAAACACATCATGCAAAGATTAGCCAAAATGGAAAAATACTTAAATAATATGTGATCATGCAAGTGAACACTGTTGTGATGTAGACCTGTCTACGGACTACAAGCGAACAGGCACAGACAACCTGCATTCATATATTTTATTACTGCATTCAGAATCATTCTCTTGGAAGACATGGAAATGCTATTGGTTTAAGCCTTCCTTAAAATTACATACTATTTACCAACAGCTATCATGCTACAGAATTTGGGATACCACATAATTTCCTTTCATAAGGCAATGTATTTCATGTAATGTTTTCCTTTATAAAACCCTCCAAACTTGGTATTAAGGACTGCAAGTTGTGATCACAGCTATCTACTGTTAGTCATCCGTGCTGTTAATAAACCCTCAGTATTTGCCACACAATCCTGCCTACATAGCAGTTCAGACCCAGTTATTGAACATAACAATCCTCTCTTGATGACACCTCCATAGTACTTCCCTGGGACACTGTCAGCAAGCACAAGGTCACAGGCACTTGTGAGGTGTATTCACTCAGGTATGCCAGCTGGAGTTTGCTTTTATAATTGGTCTAAGCTTCAAAGTTGAGTATCTTTCAGGACTGAGCCCCGTGAATGGAAATTCTCATGTTCCAGTCTTTGCACACAGGCTTTGGAGATCCCATGACACTTTATACAAAAGGAAGAATGTTAACCCCAGTGTCCTTGCCAAATGCTAACTTTGTTAATTACAGTCTGCTTTCTTTAATTCTCCTTGCAGTTTTAATTAGAAACTGTATTATTCTCTTCCTGTACTGCATTGTCACTGGTTATTCCCAGTTAACCATTTGCTGTGCTAAAGGTTGTTGATCTTTTTTCCAAAGCTGGCTGTATTCCAGAAGTAGGAAAGATGACGTATTATATTCTGCTATTTTTAATATTTGTGTTCTCATTCCTTATGAGCTGCTTGCATCTAAATTCTTAGACACATATATATAAATGTAAGTATCATGAATGCAGGGTTTGGAAATTATATGACTTACAAAGACTTCTCAGAGCAACACAGGTGTGAAGCAATATGACATCTGCAAGATAAATTATTTACTGGTACCTCGGAATTTTCATACTCAAATGTCTGTGTTTCCACATCTAAACTGAAAGCAAGAACATGCTTTTGATATGAATAGATATGGTATTACATTATGGTATACATGCTTTTGATATGGTGGAATCAGCTGGATTTTTAAAGCGCTTTGGGATTCTTCAGGTTTCACAGTGCTATAGAATTGTAAGGTCATCATTGCATACATATTGTGTAATTGTGCCATTTTAAATGATTTGTACTTTAGCAACATTGAATTGAATTTTTGTGAAATTATGTGTGTGTGTGTGTGTGTGTGTATATACATATATATAAAAAAATCTTTTAATGTAGGACTGGAAGCTATTTGAAGCCTCAGTACTGCAAAAAATTTCCCTGCTTAAATGACACTATAAGAAATAAATTGCATTACGATGTATGGAGTTTTGGTACACATCCAAACAGCTAGATGTATTTTGACTCACAATTTCTATAATATATTGTGCTATTATCTTGGGGTGATTTTATAATTTGAAAATTCGTTACTTACATATGTCTACATTTCTAAAAGAACTTGATTTGTCAGACAAAAATAGTATGTTTCCTCATGTTGAATCAAAATCGGCCAATTTCTACTATAAGATTGCTCTCAGTGTTCAGTAGCGTTAGCAAGGAAATTCCTTGGAATTTTCTATGCTTGATTCAATGCAGAACAAATTCAGGTAGAGAGTTTCAACAAAATACTTTGATACATTTTTAACTGTATTTTATAAAAGTCTGTGGTAATCAGAAATACGATTAATTTTAAAGGAAGTCCTTCTTATGTGATTTTTAAAATAAGGGTTCATTTGGAAATTTTCACATTAGGAGCCCAGTGAGGTTTCCTGAGAAGGTACACATAGGAGGCCTGCGACATTCACCCCAAACTTTCTTCGGAGTCAAGAATAAGAAACAGAGATGGTTGTGTTCATTTGGACATATTCAAGTGTCCAAAACAAGTCAGATTAATCACTCTTTATTTCTTCTCCTGATCCTGAATCCTGACACCGAGAATTATTCCTTGCACACTAATTCATAGCAGATTTTTTGTGCTAACTGTGAATGAAGACAGTGTGTCAAAGGGAGATCACCCGTGGCCGTATCCACAAAGCCACTTTTATGTCATGGTGGCCATTGCAATATAATTGAGATCTCTGCTGAATTCACAGAACAAAGAGACAGCTGATAGTGCAATTGGCCCTAACTTTCCGTAACATTTCCTCTCACCTGGGTCAAGATGCAGGCCTTTAGCTCCTCCATGCTCCTTCTGGCCCACCAGTCACCTTTGCTCCAGTGACTGCAACCTCCTCAGCCAGTCAGGACTTCTGGTAAATGACTAAAGGTGGCTCAGTGAGCTCTTCTGCCAGCTCCCTCAGGGCCCTCAGGTGCACCTGTCTGGCCTCATGAACCTGTGTGTGTCTAAGTGGCATAGCAGGTCACTGACCGTTTCTCTTGTATTGTGAGGTCTTCATTCTGCTCTGTCTCCCAGGTCTGGTGGTTGAGTACCCAAAAAAGAAGTAGTACTACTCTTGAAGACTGTGGCAATGAAAGCATTAAGTACTTCAGCCTTTTCCTCATCCTTTGTTGCTGTGTTTTCTCCCACATCCAATACAAACATGGAGATTCTCCTTACCCCTCTTTTTGTTGATGATTTGTTTATAGAAACAAAGATATAACAAAAATATAGACAATTTTTCATTATCTTTTACAGCAGTGGCCAGACAAGTTCTAATTAAGTTTTGGGCCTACTAACTTTCTCCTTGCATAACCTTACAACATCCTTGCTGTCCTCTTGAGTTGCCTGCCTCTTCTTCTCTATGCTTTTTTCCCTCAGTTCCAGCCAAAGCTCTCTGTTCAGCCAGTCCAGTCTTCCTCACTGGATTACCTTTTCCTACATGAAGATGTCTTTCTCCTGCACGTTTAGCACTTCCTTCATGGTCCAGTCTTCCTGGAATCCTTTCCCCTTCAGGACTGCCTCCTAAGGGAGTCTCTCGACCAGTGTCCTAAACAGGCCAAAGTCTGCCCTCTGAAATTCCAAGTCCTGCTGATCCCTCTCTTCACTTCCTCAAGACTCAAAAACTTTATCATTTCATGATTGTTGTGCCCAAGGTGGCCTCCAGCTGTCACATCTGTACAAGTGCTTGTCTGTTCACAGACAGCAGATCCATTGGTCACCTTCCCTACTTGGCTTGCTCATCAGCTGTGTCAGGAAGTTAGCTGTCACACACTCCAGGGATCTTCTGCATTGTTTCCTCTAGGCTGTTGTACTTCCAGACAACATCTGGTAAGTGGAAGTCCCCCTCAGGAACAAGGGCCAGCAATTCCAAGACTTCTCTCCGCTGCTTATAGAATATTTCAGTTGCCTTTTATTCCTGTTTGGGTGGTCTATAACAAAGTCCTACTAAGAAAACTGCCTTGCTGGCCTTCCCCCTGATTTTTACCCATTCAACCTTATCATCCCCATCATTAAGCTCTAGACAACCAAAACACTCTCTAATATACAGAGCTACCCCACTGTCTCTTCTTCTCTGCCCATCCCTTCTGGAGTAATGCTTATGTGAATCCTTCTAATTAGTGAGATGATAGGATTGTAGCCATCAATAGTTGAAAGACTTGAGTTTGGGCTTCATTTTCAACATCTCCATATGGAGTGGTGATTCTGTTTTCCTAATGGCTGGTAAAAATTGTGAAATGACAAGGGGAAGAATGCTGGAGAGCATCTGCATGAAACAAAGATGATATGGGACATTTGGCAGAGACACCCTGCAAAGAGAATTAGAAAAATTAGAGGGCTGGACAGTCACTGAGTGAAGTTTAACAAAGACAAGTCTTGGATTCTGCACCTGGGATGGGGCAACCCTGCATGTATGTAGAGAGTGAGGAATGAGATGCTGCAAAGCAGCGCCGCAGAAAGGGCTCTGGGGGTGCTGGTGGATGGCAAGTTGAACGTGAGTCAGCAGTGCCCTGGCAGCCAGGAGGGCCAGCGTTGTCCTGAGAGGGCATCAGGCACAGCATCGCCTGCTGGGCAAGGGAGGGGATTGTCCTGTACTTATATGGAATTGCCTTCACCAACTGTGTAATTGAATTCAGCTGAAAGGTCTACCTGTGGTTTTAAGCTGAGTTTACTCATGCTCTTTTGAACTGTCACACAATTTTGAACTTTGAGATGTGTTGGTATTATTTTTTCCTTGCCAGCTAAATTGGCCATTCACGAATTTTCTTTTGGATTTGGACATTGTCATTTAAATTCACACTTTTGTGAACAGACTATAGAAATTTAACTATCTTTCAAGGATAAATGTGAATTTCTGTTTGAAAATTAAAAGTAATCAGTTAAGTATCTCATGTTTGTCTCAAATTGTGGTGTACAAGCCTGGTTTTTTCATTAATGGCATTGATAACCTACTAAACTGAAGATTGCCACCAGCTTCATCCAAATTATTGAACTTATGTACACAGCTGTGTGAAATATGTAAAGTATGACAACTATGTATTTCACATTTGTTAGATTATTTATTAGATTATATTATTTCCAGTGGTTACTTTTTCCTACCATTTCACAAAAACAGTAGCCTAAATCATATAACAGCCTTACCAAAGTCCACTGGAACTTGGACGTGTAGGATTGTAGGAGTCACATTGACTCTCAAATTTTTATGTCATTCTGTTTTCATATCATTTCAATAAGCCAAATCATTTACATGAATGTAGGAAGTAATTAAATATGACTAGAGCTAATATGAGTTCACTCTTGTAATGTAGTTATCCTATCACCGGAACAAAGAAAATGCAAAGGTAAAACTGCAGTGAATTCTGTAATACTTGTCAGTTTACCCCTCGAACGAAACAGAAGTACTTAACGTGAGAACGCTCTTAACATTCAAATCCTGCATACTAAACATAACTTGTTCTGAGTAAGACTCATCTGAATTCCAAACATTCTTTTTAAAAGTATATTAATTGAGAGATCAAATGTATAAGCAGATTTTCAAAACTGATTTGGTGTTGTGATTTTTAATGGTGTTCAAGAATTTTCAGTTCTCCTAAGTAATAAACTTCTAGTTTAAAAATGAGGATGTTATTTATGTGTGTTCAATAAGAATGCTGATTGTTTCATTTCATTGTATGTAATAGAACTGGGAGAATTTAACTCAAACTAGATTCTCAGATGATCTAGTAAAGTTATTAGTTAATTTAATAAAATCATTATTTTAAAAATAAAACTAATTAAAAATTTCAGTTTTAACATAAAATATAGGAAGCACTGCCATGGAACAATTTCACACTGAGCAAGAAATTGGGAAAATTGTCTCCATTCAAAGTAATTTGTGATGAAGCTCACAGTCTCTACAAAAAGAGAAATTATATGAGCCTGAAAAAAGCTGTTTCCCAGCAGACCTATGGTTGGTGCCTTGATAACCTGCCTGGAAAATTCCAGGTTGTTTCAGGATCCATAGGTGCTGGGCAAATCTGTAAAAACACATTTTCTTGTCTATGAAAAAGAATTTTCTTAAATAACTCCTAATTTCCTTGCAGGCTTTCCTGTCTCAAGTCAGTGGTTGTATCCACATGTTTTTCACCCACTTTTTAATCCTTTTGGGGTTTTGGGTGTTTTTCTTTTGTTTTCTTTTGGGTTTATTTTCTGTTATCTTGACCATGTGGCCCCAAACTCAGTTGCTGAGTCCTTGTGTGTTGGCCACAAAAAACCCCCAAAGATGTCAGCATGAAATTTATATGCATGATGAAACAGCAACAAAAAAAGGTTTTCTCTTGCTGCAAAGAATCAATGCTGAAAGGTTGGTCATCGAGTCATAAAAACTGAGGAAAGCCTGAACTGTTCTTCAGTAAACTTTTACATATTTTACAATTATTTCACATATGTAAAGTTATTCAAGTAAAGGTAATTGTGCAATTACCCAAAATCCACATACTTTAGCCTTACTTTTCTCAGAATGCATTCTATGGGCTTATTTAAGGAATATTATATTATAATTTTTAAGGTAATAAGGATACTGGTATACATGGTTATACATTATGCATGTTAAAACCATTAGGTTATCTGGTTTATCCTGACAACAGTTCCTTTCCTCAAAGCATATTCTCTGATTTTCTGTCCACTCTAATTTTACGTATTACATAAACCTAGGTCCCTGAATCTCGATAATGCTAAACCAGGCCCCGTATGCAGTACCAATTCAGAGTTTAGAGTTGTGGTTAAAAAATCATACTGGGGAGTGTGGTCAAAATCAGCATGGTAAAGTTGACTTTCAACCTAATGCATATTTGAAATGCGGTCATGGCAACCCTGGATTTAGAAAACATAATGTAGAAACAATTGAAAAATAGACACTGTGGCTCCTATCTTGCCATCACTGTAGATCTGAAGCCCACACAAATGTCACCTGTAGAAAAATGGCAGACAGTGACCGTTTGCTTTCAATTTTACTTAATATTATGTAAGAGGAAACCTTCCCTTTAGATGTATGTAAAAATACTCCTTCTAAAGAAAACCAGACTCATATCCAAAGACATTTGCTCTTGGCATGCATGTTTTGTTTTGTTTTTTTTTTTAAATCTTTTAAGTCTTTAACTTATTTTATTTTTTTTTTCCTTATTCTTCTTTTCTTCCTTACCCCTCAAGCTATCTAGCAGCATTTTGGATATATATAACAATGACCAGGGAATGGCACCAGCTAATATGGGTCTCACAAATGCTTCTTGCCCAGCTAATCTACCAGTAAAAAGGGAGCTCACAGGTAAAAGAACTCTGAGATTTTAGTATATAACTGCATAAGTAATGGTGTGTGTCTTAAAGGTTGACTAGATCTTACCTATGAAAAGATATCCATAATTCAGTTCCTGAGAATTTTCAGTTTGTAGTTTCATTTAAGGAAAAGAACAAAGATCAAGGAGAAATGTTTTCTTTCTGTTCTTCTCTTTAGCAATTCAGAAACCATGTTTGGCCCATTTTTATAAACATCACGCTTTTAAAAAACCTCAGTATTTTAGAAAACGTTATATTCTTCCACATGTTGGCTCTTGACCAACAATATAAATAAATGATCATCCATTAAATTTGTTCCAGGGTAGAACAAATAGATCTTTTAGGACTTTACAATAAGGCTATTCAAGGTAAGGCTATATTAATGGATTAAGAACTTTAAAAGTTACATTCAATTAATCCAAAGAATGCTAAAAATCATGTACAGTTTGTTAATGTCACTCAGAGGAAACAGTGAGTTTATTCAATATCTTACAAATCTGATTAACTCTTGCATTATGGGATATAGAAAGTCCATATTCATCTTAATGTATTGTAAGTTTTATCCTGATGTAAAATACAGGCAATTGGAGAAAAATACCCCTCCACGGCATTTCTACCATCTTAAATTTTAAAAAAAGTGCAATAAAAAAAATGTTAAGAGATCTGCCAGACTTGCTCAAAATTTAGTACTGGTAGAATACAGATTTACCTACGATCTGTTTTAAGAATAAAAATAATAATGCAGTAAAAGGACTGGAAGTCTGGTCTTTGTAACAAGAGGCCATTTTCAAAAGATGAAAGAAGTACTGGAATTGCATCTTAAGGACATTTTAATAAATGTTACTTTCTGTCAGAAGCAGATACAAGAGCAATGGCAAAGGAGAGACAAAAAAAGGATAACCACAATCTCAGTAAGTATATGTTCATCTTCCATCTCATTAAATGGAATATATGGAGAATGCAAAACCATTACACATTAGCTATCACATTTCTGCTCTTCTTCTAGACCAGCATCTTAGCAGGCTAATCAAATTGCACTCAGACTGTAAGCACAGCCAACCACAAATCTTTCTTTCCTGAAATCAATTTCTGTCTCTGATTTTGTCTTTCAAAATACTTTCATATTGCAATTAATTTATATCCATATCATCTCCTGCTATTACTTTTTTACAGTAGCACACTTTACTTGATATTTTCTTTAAGAATTACAATGCAAAGCAGACAAGAAAGGAGGCAGATTATGAGAAAAACAACAGTGAAATCCAGTCTTCTCACCTTATTTACTGAAGCACCAAAGCAAGAGGCTGTATCTCTTTATGCGTGATGGAGAAGGAAAAAAATATTGCATATGATATCAGACAACTTCTAAGTGGTTGCTAAGCTCTTGAAGTTATGGAAATTGTATGTCACTGAAGGAGACCAGTGCAGGACTGTGTGAGACTCACCAGTGTTGTGACTCTGCCACACAAGCCCTATTAACCCCTGTCATCTGGGATACACTTCTGTTTCCTTTATGGACAACAGCACAACTATGTACAGATGATAGGCATGTTGGTTCTACAGGAACAGTCTTAGAATGTAGCAAAATTCATAGTTCAGTGTCTAAATATTAGAATTACAAAAATAAAAACCATTTTGTTTTATATAGAATAGAAAAAACCATCAGTTTCATTACTGGGAGAAAATTTGCTATAAAATTACACAATTTTTCCCTCTAAAGCATAATTTGAAACAAAAAGCTTTCAGGATTCTTTTTGGAAAGTGTTGAATAAAGCAGTTACATTTCCAAGTTCTCCTTTCCAGTTCTTCCAACAGAAGTAGTATGGGAGTTGGATTCAAGGATCCTTATGAATCACTTCCAACTTGAGATAGTCTATGATTCTATGAATTTAAACCTAAATTGGTAATTAGTTAATAGCCACTATTCATATCCTTATTCTCCTACTTCTATCTTGTTTCTCTGGCTATTCCAGTAATCAAAGAGGGATTTATGGATTTACGAATTTACTTGCATGAAATTACATACTTGAAACTATACATCCACTGGCACATTGTGCTAGGAATCACTGTGGACAATATTCTGCTACTTAGAATTTCCAGAAGGCATCCTTATGCCTGCCTGTAATTTTTTTGTGGATTACAGAGAGACCATGAAGATTTTTAGACATGTTGCTAGCACGTGATCTCTTAAATGCCAGTGCAGCTGCTGTCTATCTTGTTAGGGCAGAAATGTGGAGTTTTGCTGGACTAAGAAAGGGGGTGGGTAGGAGTTACCTGGAGCTGCAAGGGGAAAGAGAGGCTCATCATGGATACATTAGGGATGCCAGGATTTACTATTGCCTTGGCTTTGGCTTATTATAGTCCTTCCTGATCACAGAAGAAATGTCTGAGAACTTTCCCTCACCACTGGCAACTAAACTGAAGGCCATGAAGATACCACTGCAGCCAGGCAGCATCTGTTTTGGCTCGGCTCCAGGTGTACACTACAGAGCTCCAAGTCTCTCTGGAGATAGTGCTACTATCTAAAGCCTTGGAAATAATAATGCATTCTATATAAAGGCTTTATCAGTGTGATTTAGCCTTTTATGAGGACCAGGTTTCTTAGTGATGGTCTGAAAAATCAGTTTTTGGAAGTCGATTGGAATGATACAAACGTTCAATTTTCAGGTTGAATTAAGGCCTACATTTCACAGAAGTGTTCTTGTACATTCTCATAACAAGGAGTAATAAAGGCACTGGAAAATAGTTCCTTTTGAAAGACTGTATATAGAATGAAACCATGAAAAGGGATTTAGATTTATAAAATGGAACCCCTTCATGTAACAGACAGCAAAACATTACCTAATGTTTTTTGACTTTGGGGTTTTTCTCATCCAAACAAAGAATGTTATATCATCATCCTGTCCATGTAGTTTGAAAAATCATTTTCTGATTTGGCTTAGGTATTATTTGATGCTTGAAATATTACTGATAACTCAGGGTATCTCTGGAAAGGTTACAGACATACATCAGGAAAGTTCTATTGAAACATGTTTCCAAGCTTACAAATCTCCCCCCTAACTCATTGACACAACCACTGGAAGTTTCTTTTGAGGAAAAAATGAAAAAAATATTAAGAAAAAATAATTCTGTAAGTGTCCACTTGGAAGAATAATTTTTTCTTTGTCTTGTTTTATAGCTAATGTTTACACGACTACTTTTTGATGAATATCATACAGAGTTTTAGACAGGGTAAATATTAATTAAACAACAGCTATTATGTATAGGACAGTATAGTTAAAGCACATTCTTCAATTTTGTTTGCTGCACCATTATTTTACCAACACAACTGAAATAGATATTTTAAATTTTTCGGTTGCTATATGTTGTTGTACATTGTCCTCTCCTACAAGATCCAGCACATTCATTCCAATGGCATGTAGGGGTTCACTAAGAAGTACACTCAGAAGGAATTTAACCCTGTCTTCTGAATATGTGAATCATGACCAAAAAACCTGAGATGCTTTAACTTGTTCATGAAATTCCTGTTTCTATAGAAAGCAAGACAAAATGATAAATCCCACCAAGGTAGAGTACCTCATCAGAGTAAATAATAACACTCAGGTTGTTTCTGGAGCTTGAATCTGCTGGGGAGGAAATAACTGACTGCTGCAAAAACCTAGGAGCCTCACACAGACAGGAAGCAAAACATTTTATATGCAGGAAAAAGAGGACCCAGATGCCAGGGCTGAGACTGAAAGTGACATGCTCACATGGCTATGAAAAGATTGAAGTCAGCCTTGGAAGACCCACCAGGATGCCCTTTGCTGAACACTTATAACTGGCTTTTTGTATGTATATTCAAAATTAGGCCATTAGACTTTAAGTGAACATCTCCAGCCATGGAGCATGTATCCATTCTGTCCATGTTCTAGGCTGGCCAGGGCTGGTCTGACCGAGTGCAGTGCCATTAGCATATTTAGCCCAAGGTAAGGTCTTCCAAGATGCAAAGGACAAGAGAAAGAGCTCAATGTGATGTTAGCGATGGAGCAAAGCTGAATCTTGCTTATTCAGTGAGATTTGGATTGAGTTAAGGTGGAGGGAGTGGACAAAAGTGTGAGCTCACACCAGTAGAACACCAGTAGGCACTGCTGGTCTCTGACAGCCAGCAGTACCCCAATGGGACTACATTCACAGTGAATACACTTTCTGTGTCAAAATTATATACAAGTAATTCCCCAAAGCAATGAGATGTTCTCCACTAGAAAAATGTGAAGTTTCTGAAGGATCACATATACCAGCCTGGATACCAGTACAATGCTGGTAAAGTGAACTGAGAGCACACAGAGGGGGTACTAATTTTAAGGGATTTATTTTCTCTCTTTTCCTTCTAACTAAACTGCAAAGTAAACCAAGATACTCTACATAGCTTGTCTTAGGAGAAGCATAAATTTATATACAGAAAATATATTTTTATAAAATATATCATTGTTTTTTTCTCTGTTCAGAGACAGGTAGGAGCTCAAGTTGGGACAGCTGTTTGAGGAAAATGTTTTCTGTATATTGACTAACATGCTTTTGACTAATTACAATGTTTTATGCTGAATTTCTTCACAAATATTTCACCATAAAAATAGTAACTGTTTCTTTTCAACAGTTGAGAGAAGAAGAAGGTATAATATTAATTACCGAATCAAGGAGCTTGGCACACTCATCCCCAAGTCTAATGATCCGTGAGTTCAACTGTCTTTCCTATGAGAATGTTTATAGTAAAAATACAGGAAAAAAGAGACAGTTGTGTATACTGGCTATAGGATTCAGTAATGGGATACAAAATCTTCCATGCCAGGTCACTGACTCAGATCAGGCTTTTGAAGTAACAAACCTTTGACAGATTTTTCCGTGCCTGTTGGAAAAACTTATGTGAAAGCATAATAATATGAAAGCGACTTCAGAGTGTTTAAGAGTGACTGCCACTTCAAGGGGAAACAAACAGACAAACTAAATTTAAAAAAAATGAAAAGGAAAGAAAAAAGAAAAGATAAGCCAAACAGCAGAAAGTCCATCTCTCTGTCCCTGAGCACAATTGTGTGGTGTCTCTGGAGAAGGAAGTAGTGATGCTTTCAGCTCTTGCCATGGCCCTCTAGTGGGATAACACAAAATTTGTGTTGTCGCTGTCTGCCCTTCGACTAAGAGAAAAAAAATCAGTTTAAGAGTCTGTAGACTGAGCATTTTTCAAAGTCCTCAACTCAGTGCAGGGAAACCACCAGTCCTAAATTGCAAGGATAAAAGTAATAATTTCTATAATTGCTATAATAATATCATTTTATACTAATGCATACACTTACAGAAACACAAAATGCATATTGCTTGAACTATATGTGCATTCCCTTAAAGCTTATATTTGTCATCAACAGGAAAAAAGCTGCCTTGTAGAAAAGCCCATTGCAGGATTAACAATAACAATTCAGAGTGATTTTTAGTGCTGAACTTTAGCCTCAGATTTCTCTTGTCACTCAGGGAAGACTTAAGACAATGCACCAGCAAGATTGTGACTTGCATAAAATTGATTATACAGATTTTGTCTTTATCATTTGCAAGTCAATACAGACTTGCATGATACTTCAAATGAAAACATGATGTTTCAGCTTTTTTAACCTTAGGACTAAGAAACTTTTGATTATATTAAGGATTTCTGCAACAATATAAAGCTGTGTGAGACTTACATAAGTACAAGGTTGGTTTTACTTGGAGTGAAGTCACCAGAGAGAAAGTTAACATACTGCATCCATTTTAGAGAATTCACAAACTCACCTCCTTCTGTAGCATCCATCAAAGATTGAATAAATGTTTTTTTATTATTAATATGGAATTGGGTGTAAAAGCTGAGTTAAAATAAAAAGCACTTTAAGTACCTAAATAAGGTTTTGGCCATGTGATCTGTTGCAAGCAGAAACTGATAAGTGCTTTAGTTTTGCTGGTGCATCTTTCAGTGTTCAGTACCATTTGGGCAAGTAATTGAAAGATTTCTCAGAAAAACAGTGGATGGCACTGTTGGTTTGCAGCTATAAAGCAAAAATAGAAACGGGTTACACTGCAATTAGAGACAGGCATGGGATACAAATTCCAGTTGCACTTCTTAATTGCCTATAAAGGTGTTTCACTTACATGTTTTGGTTTGGATTCAGGTTTACTTTGTGAACTTAATCAAAGCATTAATACCTAGAGCAATCATTTAAGCTGTTCTTAAAGTGATTTACCTGGACCTGCAGTTTTGCTCCGGTAAGTGGATGACGGAATTTACCCTCAGTTTTTGGTGTGTTGCCTGATGAAAAAGTTTCAGGTATATATTCTGAAGTCATTGCCTTATCTTGTTTTAGTTTGCAAACCCATGACTGAGTTGAGCAATGTGACCAGACCCGGAGTGGTTTATGTTTACAAAAGCTCAAGGTGAACTTAAGTATCTCACATTCAGAAGACTGCTGTCTTCAAAAGGTTGATAATCAGTACTCCTTTGGAAAGCAGGCCTACTGAAAAGCTTTTAGGTTGGTGATAAGAAAAAAAAGGCATCAAAATGTGCAGGGCTTTTGAAAACCAGGTTGCAACATAATTTTGCTATAGCTTAGTGCAAAGAGAAATTAATTCAAGGAAGTGTAAGCACTTCTTTTTGTATTTGTATTTTTAGGTGGAAATATATTAATTTGGACATGTTATTTTGTTGGCTAAGCAGATCAAAATTATTATTACCTTTTGGTATGGTCTTGTTTTGCCAAATTGCAACTCAGTATCCTTATTCTCTCTTTCAGTTCTTGCTTTTTACTTCATAACACCTTACTGTGCCCCCAGTCTGCCCCCTCTTCTTTGAAAGAAAGAGATTTATCATGGCTTACAATACTTTATCTGTAACATTTTATCACACATAGCATTTTTGCCTCATATTGATTTTAGAAGATTCTTCTTATAGTGGAACCTTAGCTGTAAAGGAGAAAGCTTACTGACGCTTAGACTAATGTCAGTGAAGAAAATCAGCCTCTGCATTGAAGAGCAAATACTACTATAACTAAGCCATTGTGGTTAGCATGCCTGTCCCAGATGGCTTGCTTCAAGAAGATTACATTCAGAATCAGAAACAGAAAAGGACATTTTTTTATGCCATTTGGAAACCTTTTGTTATTTATATTTCTTAGAAGTGCTGTGTGGGGTTTTTATTTCACTTTTGTTTTGTTAGTTATGTAGTGAACTTGTTTGGCTCCTGCAGAGTTTCTGCAGGGAGTTTCTTTTGACTGGATTAAACCCCTATTCTTTTCACCTTTTTTTTTTTTTCTGATTTAATGATGAAAACTGTGGATTACATTACATAAATGAATGGGTGTTTTAAGTTCACTTCATCAGCATTAGAAAATGAAGATAAGTACAAGTTACAAAGAACTATGACTCTTTTGTTTAATCTTCAATGCTTAGATATCCAAGTGCTAGATCATTCAGAAATGCAAATCAGTTTTACCGAATAATTCAAAAATAGAATTCTAAAAATGCCAGAAATACTCAGTCATATTTTGCTGAAAAACTCATAACCTGCTCCTTTAATTATACCCGCCTTTCCATTTGTGTTCAACCTTTCAGAATCCACCTGTTAGGTGGTTAACAGGATTTCTTATTGTGATGGAGTCTGGCAATGCCTACATCAGAGCAGTTTAACGGTAGTTGGACTTAATTTGCCAGAAAGCTAAACAAGGAAAAGCCCCTTCCTTCAAGAATTCTAGTCATTTTACAGAACTGGGATGTTAAGAGAACTGCTGAGGATTTGGGCAGAAGCAGTGGGTTGCTCTCACTCTCTCCTTTCTGCTCTCTACATCTACCTGTGCCTGATCTCTCTGATGTCTGTGGACAGACCCTCTAGCAGCCAGAACAGACACATTTCTTGCAAAGGAAAAGCTTGTGTTCGCTCATGCTATTATAAAGGGCAAACTTGCTGCCTGTTTCAGAATAATACACTGCAATTGTGCAAGTCCTCAAAACAAGTTCAAAGTCCTCCCATCCATTTCTTTGAGTAAATTTCTTTAGTTTAAAGATAATTTCTCAGAAACAGGGAAAGAAATGTTCTGCAAACATAGTTTCAACTTTGCAAATGTATTTGTTATTACTAACTGGCCTGTGTCTGGCAAAGTCTCTCAAACACTGCTTTTGTTAATTAGTTCTAATCTTAGATGACCGGATGCTCCCGTCCTTTCTATAGGAGTTCAGCTACTGTAAACTAGTGAAGCTCCTTTGACTTCAAAAAACAAAGTTAAATTAATGGAAATGAACTGAAGATCGGTCTCTTTTCTATGTTCCATTTCTCCAAAATGAGAAACTCTGCTTGGTGTGAGTTACATGTTTTGTTCTGGGCATTTGAGTTTTATAGAGAGATTCAGATGTTAGAGTTAGGAGGAGACAGGATTCAGAGACTAATAAAACATAATGTGATTTTATTCTTATTTTTAAAAAATTTTCCATACAAATTTTGTTATTTTTGGTAAACCTCTGTTAATTAAACTCTAACACATCTGTTGCTTGGTAAAAACTTCAAATTACTGTACCTCATGGACACACAGGAACAAAGAAGCAATCTTCCTTTGCAGAGGCCATTTCTGATGACCAGACTGGCAAGACTTCTTACTGCTCTCAAATGACTTGGTTTGCATGTAGAATTTCCCATGTATTTCAATATTTACAGGACGGTGCCATGCATGCATTTAACAAAAACCAAGACTAAGAGAAACAAAAGTCAAACTAAAAAAAAAAAAAAAAAAGGGAAGCAAATTAATAGAACCAAAAGATCAAATAAAAAAAGAATTCCTACCATACCTGAAGATCAGTAGATCTCTGTCTAAGTTTGTAGGATCAAAACAGTTAAGAATGCAAGTATTTAGTCTGTTTTTATAAGGAAATTTCCAATTCAATGAGTTACAACTGCTAGTGATTCCTCAGTTTTTAACGGTTCTAGAAAAGGGGTTTGTAGACCTTTTCATTTCAGTTTTTATCTCTATCATGTATAAGCACAATCTACAAATCTCTAAAAGGCAAAACCTACAACTTCCTACTGACATTTTATAACTTTTCAGGTAATTTTATTTACACCCAATTTAGAATTCATTGTTTTCAGAGGAATAACAGAAACCAAGTAACTGATCAGAGAATTTCTGAATTCTTCTTATGCATTTGTAGTGCTTTGAGAAAATCCATAGTCATTAATCTATGACTTCCCATCATAGATGAATCTGCTTTCCTGCCTGATATGTAAATGCACTTCAGACTATTGGTATGCAGGAATCTCACCTTTACCAGCCCAAATTTGCCTTCATCCTCACCAGTGGCATTGCTGCTCTTCCAGCCCTGCACACCTGCATAGAGCCTCTGTTGCTCCAGAGCACTGTCCTGTGACTGCTGGGTGGTGACCTGGGCTAGAAGGAATGAAGAATTCCTGGGATGCAGAATCAGCACAGACACCTTCAGTATTTTCTTTAGATCCTGATAAAGAGACACACAAAGTGAAATACACGTTGACTTCTAAGGTCACCAGCTGTTCCCTTGCTGTGTTGCCTTCAGATGCTGGAAGGTTTAACTTCAACGTTCCTCATTTGATAAGACACCAACCAGTGTATGTACATACGAGAAGAGGTGTAGAAGCCATACGTGGGGTACGCACATACGCACAGACACACACAGGTGGACACCGGTTAAAGAACAGTCTCTTAAGTAATAATAGCAACCACTATTTATATCATAAATGCATTTTTATCCTAGCTCTCCATTACAGCTTTGCCACTCAGATCTGTAAATATTACCACAAGAGATATTGTGCCGATTTGGACACAAATCCAGGAGGAAAATCATAGATGGGACAAATCTATCCATAGGTCTGTCATGCAGAAGATGACCGGGTCCATCTCTCTGGCAGTTTGAATCCAGGAATTAGTCTTCCAGTGACAATTTATTTAAAATTATGAAAAAAACCCATTACCATAGAAATAAAAACTAAAACTATCAAGGAAACCTGAACTAAAAGTAAGCCATATCACAAGGTGATATCAGGCGTAACAATTAAGAGTAACATGAATGAATTTCATAAAAGAATATTCCAAATACAGTCATGAATATATGACTTATTCATATGTCAATCAGAAATACCAGCAAAAATTTTTTTTTCTGATTTTGATGAATACAATTTTATAACTGACATGAGAATTTTGTGAAAACACTATGAAGTATCTTCTAAATATGTGATATATTCAAATTTTTCTGCTGCTGTTACATTTCCTCAATTATTTCCATTTTTCCAGCTATGCATTTGTTTTTAATTTCATAGTACTATAGGTTAGGCGCATCAGTTCAAACCTGTCTTAGTTTTGTTTTTAGTACTTATTAGAAATGAACCTCTTTCTTGAGGCAGATTGTGTTTCTCCATGTAGCATATATCGTTCATATCTGAGATGGGAGTGGAAAATCCCAGTTTGAAAAGTTCTTGTCCTGCTAACTTTATTTTATTTAGCTTCTTTATTCATGAGTGGTCTGGCATAGACAGACAGACACTTTACTGCCTTTCAAACTCCACTGCAATTTAGTCATAAACAGGGACCTCTCAGTATTTTACCTAAATTTCCAAAGATATGTGAAGAAAATGAAACTGTGACATGGTGATGGCAGTCAAAGGTTTGTCCCGAAAATATGGGCTATGCATACTAAAAGCTTCCTTAACCTTTACAGTTTGAACACAGGTAAATCATTTGAGAGGAGAAAGTCCTCTCCTAGGAGGGAACCCATGGGATGCTGGCAGGAAATTCTGTCCTCCCAGCTGCTCATAAAATACAGGGACAGAAAGGAGAATGCAGAGGAACTGCCAAGAGATGATTCAGCCACCCTGGGGGAGATGTATTCTGCTCTTGGCTTCCAGTCCCACCTCTGCTCTCGCTTTTTTGACCAGGCAATGTCTAAATCAGAATACAGGCCCGTTTTGGCTTTCTAGACAGCAAGGTTGTAGACAACAATTATTTTCTCTCTGACCTCCTCACCTTCTAATCCTAAAAGCTGTTCATTTCTGGCTCGCAGCACAGAGAGGAGGGGAGGTCCCAGTATACTGGAGCTTCACAGTTTGTGTGCTTCCCAGAGAGAACAGACATTTGAATGTGAGCACTCTTGGTTCAAAAAAATGTTGCTCCCAAATCTCTAGCAAATTATCTGAATTCTATGGTATGGTTAAACACTGTGATGTTTTATCACAAATAATTTTGTGTATTCTTCTTAGTCTCTTAAAGTATCAGCTCCACAAGGTTTTATCCCTAGTAAATCATCAGGAAAAGCTGGGTGATCTTGGTCCCTAAATCCTGTACCTGCCTGGATTTGCACTATATATTTAGAAGAAGTATAACTGCAGAAATGTCTAAGGGTGCTTAGCCTCATGAGAGGAAGTGGAGGGACAGGTACCAATCTCCTCACTCTCGTGACTAGTGACAGGATTCAAGGAGAAAACATGAGACTGAGTCAGGGGAGGTTTAAATTGGATATCAGGAAAGATTTTCACCCAGTGGGTGGCTGGGCACTGGAAACAGGCTCTCCAGGGAAGTGGTCATAGCACTAAGCCTGACAGAGTTCAAGAAGTGCTTGGACAATGCTCTCAGGAACAGGGTGTGATTCTTGAGTGTCCTGTGCAGGGCCAAGAGTTGGACTCACTAATCCTGGTGGGTGCTTTCCAACTCAGCATATTCTATTATTCTATGAATAAGTGAAAGTGATAGAAGCCAGGTGTATAATTTATATTTCTTTTGGCTTCATAAATGACAGCATGTAAATATATGTCTTTGGAATAGGTATTGAAAAAATGCTTTTCCCTCCTAACATCAGATTCTTACTTGTTTAAATAGCTTTTCTTTCTCAGGGTTGTGTTATGGGACCAGAAGCACTGCCAACCTTCTGTTCAGCCCAACCAATCTTGCAGTGATGTAGATAGTTTGGATAAAGCCATGTATCTGTATATTTAATGCACTGAACGCATCCTGTATCATAAAATACTGAAATTTATTAGAAATCACACATTTTCAACAAAATTCTTTCTTGTTCCAAGACCTTACTTAAAGGAGTACATGAAAAGTTGATAAATGGGTACGTGAGAGTCTTTGGACAGATTCATTTGAACAAGTGTTTTGTTGCTAGTAAGGCTGCTTGTAAGCTGGAAGTCAAACCATGATTTCCTGAATGATGGGCAGGTTTAATCTAATGTTTTTGCAAAGCTTTCATTTTGAGTTGGCATCTGCATGTAGCTATAGATTTTAACTTGGTTTTTATATTGTTTCAGGATTTTTGAACATGATTTTTGTCATTCTCTAGTCATTATGGTTATGAAAGTGTGATTTTTCTGGTCTGTCATCAATGAGGAGTGGCATTCAGTACAGATCATTTTTTTTCTCTACAAACATAAAAGCAACCTCATTAGTAAGTCAGGTAAAAGGAGTAGTATATTCAAAATGATCTTTAAAAATTTAGGCTTAAGTCCTCAGTAATGTATATTTCCTAGTTCATTAATGCAGAAATACTGCACATAGATTTTAATCTTAGAGTTAATAATAAAAGCAATTTTCACTAAAAATATAAAAACTGTAATGGTAGAATCATGATATTGCATTTAGCTCTCCCACAAAAAGTCACTTTATTACTTTCTTTTGACACTTATTTTCATTCTGGGATTAATTTTACTATATAAGGGCTTCTTAACTATTCTATTAAAATTTCCATTCAGAAGCAATAATATCTAAGAGTGAATAATAGTCATGTAAATCATTATTTCATATTAATGTAAAAGATTTTGTAAGTTCTTATGAATTCTGCTGACACGCACAATTGTGAAAAGGTTATCTCTACATTCTGCAGTGATATGCGCTGGAACAAAGGAACTATTTTAAAAGCATCGGTAGAGTACATCAAGTGGCTACAAAAAGAACAACAGAGAGCCAGAGAATTAGAACACAGGCAGAAGAAATTAGAGCACGCTAACAGAAGACTTCTGCTCCGAATTCAGGTTTGTATTAAGTGTTGCCATGAACTACAAAGCTTACTTATCCCTCATCAAATTTCGTTAATCTATATAATTTTTCCTCAAATGACATTTATTAAGAATAAATTGACTTTGCCTATTTATTTCTGGGTATATTGGGGAGGGGGCATTCTTTTGATTTATAGGAAATTTCTTTGATAATTATACCTTACATAAAGTAATTTGTGGAAAAGTAATAAAGTATGTGTACAAATAGTTTCATTTTGCATGTGTTAAAAACAAAGAAAGACCAAAAAAAAAGGAAATAAGTATATTCCTGCAGCCAAAAATCAATACTTGACACAAAGTTCACTTCAATATTTCAATTTTCCCTCTCAAACTACTTAATGCATTTCACTCCTCTGGTAAGAGTGTCTTATTGTATATCTGCTTTGGGCACAAAGAGGCAGAATACAGCCCTTCATGGCTTGAAAAGCAAGATTCTAATATAGACATACACCTATGGAAATGGGATGGATAGATAGGTAGACAGACATAAAATCAATCATCTTACATATGTTAATTTACTCATATATCTGTATAACATAAGCATTATCAAGTAAAGAATCTTCTTTTTCCCTGGATAACAGTTTTATAACGAACTATCAAGTTGCAAACTTTTCCTGCTACCTTAACTAGATTCAATATGCAATGGTTTTAGAGAGGCTGTCCTACCTCCTCTGTTCCTGTAGAATAGCTGCTTAACGGCAGAAAGGGATATCAAAACACTTGAGTAGCAAATTTTCTTAGATTAAAAATTTAATATTTTAAAATTTAATATCACAAATGGGCAACAGGTATAATAAATTTTCATGTATGATTTGTATACTTTCTGAAATTGTTCTGAAGAGACTGTTTCCTCTTTTAAAATTGTTGTCTAATTATTTTTGTTTGAAATGTTAGGAACTGGAGATCCAGGCACGTGCACATGGCCTTCCAGTCATGTCTTCACTCAGTGCTGTTGATTTAGCTGCACAGGTCATCAAGCAGCAGTCTTATCCAGAGGAGAACTCTGGAGATTACTCTCAACAAATACCTCTGGTACATGGACAAAATACTGACGTCTGCGATGGGTCTACAGCCTTTTCTGATCCACTTTCACACTTCACAGATTTGTCCTTCAGCGCAGCTTTAAAAGAAGAACATCGACTAGAGGAAATTTTATTGGATGACACAGTGTCACCATTTGGAACAGACCCACTCTTGTCCTCCACATCCCCAGCTGCATCAAAAGAGAGCAGCAGGAGAAGCAGCTTTAGCACAGACGACGGAGATGATTTATAAAAGCAGAAAGGGTCTCATACTTCTCAAAACCACTTGTTAAAAGACTGAGTTGAACGTAAGCGTGGTGTTTGTTCTTATTTTAAATACCTATAAGGAGAGACACTGTAAAAATCAATTACTACATGACAAGGGTTTCAATCAGCCCTTACTTTACAAGAAAATAAGACAGACATGAACTCATACCGCCCCAAATTCATCCTCTGTTCACAGATGACATTTGCACAAATCTCTCTTCCATGGGAATATTTTTACTATCATTCCATGACTTTTTACAGTACTATGAAAATGGTTACCACAAAAGGAATACCCATGTTGCAAAACTCTATTTGAACTCCTTTCAATCTGCTTACACTTTTCTCTGCTACAAATATGAGTTTTAGTCATTTGCTAATGTCTTTATTTTTTTATAACAAAAAATACTACAATATGTGAAGCAACAGAAAACTATTTAAGCTGGGAACTGTAGAGATGTTACAGGTTTTAAAATCTAAAGAAGTCAGATGGTAATGCTTTCACACAAGTAAGCATGAAATTTAAACTGTGTGGGCTTCTCTTTAAAGGAGAAAATCCATTAAGCTTTCCATGAAATGCCATTAGTTTTTTTAATTTCATTTGTAGAGAAAGAACACTCTTTTAAATATATATTTTAATGGCACAGAAGAAAAATGGAAACTATCATATTGACAGTGATTCAAATGAACTCAGACAGAAAAAGACACAGCATTGCAGTAGAAAGACTGTGGATGTACAAGAGAGCACAGACACCCCATGTTACAGTTAGCACAATTTAAAACAAGTACTACTTGTAACAGTGCTATGTCAGCTACTTATTCCAAGAATATTCAAACTGCGTCCTTTTTTGTGTGGAAGAAATTGGAATTGAGATACAACACTGGATTGCTGGATAACACATTCAGTGTCCTTTTACAGCACAGTGAGGTTTTTCCAAAGGGACTGTATCCATACATGTGCTTTTGATCCATTTGGAAGTAGAGCGAAATGACAAGATTTCTACTGTATACACTATAAACAACAAGAATTTCATTTCAAATTTGGCTTTGGACTCCCTGCAAAAAAGCTGGAAAGGAAGACTTGTCAAACAGAAGGGAATATTCAGAAATGCTGATGTGATGCACTACCTCTCATAACTAGCTTGCTAGGAAGGGGCATTCAGAAAACTAACTTCTATACATAGCGAAATTCTGGAAAGTGATGTACATTCCTGAAGAACATTAAGTGCAATCATTCCAACTGTAATATTAAAACACGGGAAAATACACTGGAACAGGTTCTTCATAGCTTTTCCTCAATCAAAGCCAAAAGATCACATTAGGGTGTTCTTATGGTTTAACCCCAGGCAGTAACCAAGTCTCACTTAGCCACTTGGTCACTGCCCAGCCAGAGTGACTGGGAAGAGAATTGGAAGGATAAAATCTGGAAGGCTCTTGGGTTGAGATAAAGACAGTTTAATAGGGAAAGCAAAAGCTGTGCAGACAAGTGAAGCAAAACAAGGAAATAAGTCACTGCTTCCCATGGGCAGGCAGGTGTTCAGCCATCTCCAGGAGAGCCCCATCACATGTAACAGTGACTTGGGATGTCAAACACCATCACTCCGAATGTCCCTTGTTCCTCCTTCTTCCCCCCACTTTATACACTGAGCATGATGTCATTTGGTCTGGAATATCCTTTGGTCAGTTTGGGTCACCTGTCCCAGCTGTGTCTCTTCCCAACCTCCCCTGCACCCCCAACTTCCTTGCCAGTGTGGTAGCATGTAAAGCAGAGACGGCCTTGGCTCTGTGTAAGCCCTACTCAGCTACAACAGAAACATCTCTATATTAGCACCACTGTGTCCAGCACAAATCCAAAATACAGCCCCATACTAGCCACTGTGAAGAAAATTAACTCTACCCCAGTTGAAACCACCACAGGAGTTCTGTAATGATTCAAAATATATTTCAAAAGTGTATATTAATTTTGCTGTCACTGAGCCTGCCTCACTCCAGAAGTGTCACAGGTTTGGAAATAGCAAGAAGAGATTAAAGTGGATTACTTTTTGCATGAACATTGTAAGTTTTTAAAAACATATTACCAAAAACCAGAGCAATTGTTTCTTACTATTGCCGCTTTTGTTATTGGTACCTGAGCCCTCCTAATGGTCATTGTGAGGTCTGTGTTCCTCTCAGGCTGTAGCACATGCCTGACCAACCCTGACAGGGTCACAATAGTTTCATAACTGGAAAATTAGCAGCTGGATAATAAGTCACACCCAGATGTCTATGAAAGATGATGGTGTGTCCAATTTCACAAGAATATTTACACTTTTAGGAATCTCAAGGTTTTCTATGAGTCTGTGCAAACTACTTGGATGGAAGCTGACCTGTAAGCACAGAATTGACCATTAGAAGAGGCTTTGATACATTCACCCTTCATGAATAAAAATAAGGACAACAGACAGGGTTCTGGTAATTTTCTTTTGTTTTGCTTTGGTGTTTTTGTTTTTCTTTTTATTTGTTTGTTTTGTTTGTTTTAGCTTTTTAATTTTTTTTTTTTTGGTTTTGTAGCATATCAGAAAGACAAGTATTAAACAAAGATAACTGCATATAGGACTGACTGCCATTTTAATTGGATTAATTAAAATAGGAGCCACTTTGTCATAGTTTTGTGAAAGACAATTGCTAATATTGACATCTGAATACAAAACGTGATGAATTAAAAGGAACCTTTATGCCCATATTATGCCTAGTGTAGTATGAGTATTGTCCATTTCAGCTGATGAAAGGAAGGGTTATTTGGTTGATATCAAATGCCATTTGTCCTTGTACTGCAGTTTCTACTACATTAGTTTTAAATACACCAGTGTGGATTGCTCATAATGGAGAAAAAGAAATTAAATATGAATGTATTACATGATTTTCCCATTGAACTTTTGCATGTGAGTTAGACCATACTTCTGAACTATACTGACTTTAAATAACATCCTGAATTTCATCACTTTTATAAGCACTGTTCTAAAAAAACATTACAGTGCATCCATTAAATTTTTTAAAGTTGATTTTCATTCTTCTGACAATTGCTTTCGTCTAAAGCACCAGAATTTTTCTCTCTCTTGCATGAAAAACTTAAGATAGTCAATGCTCTTTTTGCAAGGCCCTGTATTGCATCTATCATCAAACATATTCAACCTGTCTTCCTTCACAGAAAACTCCCAGCCCCCTTGCCCTAAACAATAAATGCATCAATACTTCTAGGTGTTCATTATGGCAATGGTATTTCACCAACATTGCATTTTTTCTAGTAGGAAGTCATCATAATTAGTATTTCAGCTAATAATTATAGCCTGGATTACAGGTTCACCCTTGAAATTAGATGGAGGTACAGACTGCAAAACCAGCCTAGGACATTCTGGGCATTAATAGGTGCTACTGAAAATATTTAGGAGATGCATGTGCTGGTAGTCACATCTCAGACTTTCTGGAGTAAACACTCCCTCTCCCACCACAGGCTTTGAAATGGTGCAGAATTTCTTTGCTGTCCATGCAGGCTTTATTGGGCTGAGTTGTGGTGCAAGCAAAATACACTTTTTAGCTATTTCCAGCAGAGATCTGTTTAGTGAAATCCCATGAAAGAGATGCATAATATGCCCATGGCTCTGGGCCTAGAAAAGAATTTGAAGTCTTACAGATCTTGACCTCAAGCAGGGCAGGGGGTAGGAGAACTGGCTATTTTTGTCAAGATGTATTAAATGAGGAGTTATTGCTTGTTTTCGGTAGCAGCTGTTCAAAGCTGGTGGACATATTCGTACAGAATCCACAAAACAGCAGACTGATAATTACACAGAAGGAAAGGGAGTTGAAATAATAACATCCTGTTTAATTCATGACATGGATATAGATGCTACACTAAGAAAAGAAAACCAAATCATTTCATTGTGCATAGCATGGATAGTGTGAAAATCTACAGTAAGTGCAAACAGTTTTAACAAACAGGAACACAGTTGCTTTATACAATAAAATAACTAAATATAATTCAGTTACTTAATCTTAATAAGAGCATTGATATTATAATACTTTCTGAATTTAATAGAACTGTATATATGAATGGAAGATGTAAAATTATTGTAATTTAAAATTATGTTAAGTCTCTTAGATAAATAAAGGCATTTACATTGCTATTATGAGACTGTAGAATATTTTTATAATAATTGCTATTTTTCTTTGTTAACCATACAGTATCTTGTTTTCTAAGTCATTGTATGCAGACAGAATGTACTTTATTACCCACTATACATGCAATCCTTTTACAATTACATTTTATACTTGCTGGTATTTTATGTTTATTGTATGAATATAATTAAAGGACTGAAATTAAAACATATTTTTATATGTCCCTTGTGAAACTTCACTGTCTAGACCCTCGAAAAAGGCCACCAAAAGGCAATATAGTAATACCCAGTAAGAACATCTGAGATACCTAACAGACAAAACACTTCACAACTGCTAAACATTTAGTCCATTATGATACATCATGATCCAGTAGCGTCCCATTAATAAAAATAATTGATACGTTCTTTAATATGGTCTCCTGCCATCTGCTTATTCCTGCTGCTAAGGCTTTGATTTATGGAAAGTGTTTTCAGAATGTTGCAAAATTGCTAGCAGGCATGATGATATCAGTTAAATCACTAAGAAGCTCTACAAAAACCTTTTAATGTACTAGATGTTCCCCAGACAATCTAGGATAAACAGAATATTGTATTTTAAGATGTAAAACAATTTTAAAGCTGATAATTAAGTAGTATTTGGCACTAAAAGATACTCACTTAAGGAAGTAAGTAAGGATTCGGATTTCATTTTGAATTCCTAATATCAAAAGTGCTGCCTTCTTTAAAAGATATTTGGTGCTTTCTGTGCATGAAATGATGTAAAAGTTGTTGAGTAGTAACATAAATGTCACCTTTTTTTTGTAACAGTTCATCATTTCATGTAAAATAGTGCTCATTGTTTGTGTACATCAGATAAACATTTTATTTGTACTAAAGATTTCTTCGGTCTCTTTATTTTGTCAAATCATTAGGACACCCCATCAGTATTAGAATTGAATATTATTATAAATATTATTTAAAGTTCAGTGATTATCTATGGAAAGAAGCTTTGCTTTTTTACATATTTATTATGTACTTAGGATTTGACCATAAAAGGTACTCAGCTCCTTTGTGAAGGGACTGAGAGCATCCATTCTGCTTTGTAGAAAGCCAATGCTTATCCTGTTTTGGACTCAGACACTTAATGATTAAATAAACAACATCAGAAAATAAAATCAGAAGTTATTTCAGAGATTAGAAAAGACCTATGTGATACACTGCTTGATTAAAAGTAGTGAGGTTTACAATTGACAGACCAACAGATTTAACGTCAGCATCATTTGTGGTGACAACCAATGGGAGATTAGAGGAAAATGTATGAAGTTGTGATAATAATCAGATCAAAAGCCTAATTATAAAGGAGACTGCAGCAGTGAAGTATGCTAAGGCTTATTGGTTAAATATCTGGTACCCATCAAGTTAAATATATATCAGTTTCATTAATTGGCAACCACAAGACAAGTGTTCTATATTCAGGGTGGTGATTATTTTGATATAATCCACCACATTGTGGTTAAGTATACGATTCATGTAATAAGAAGAAGGTGCCTCCAGGCTATTGTTCCTACCATGGTTTAAAATTTACATATTGCTTTTCCTTATGTCAAAACATCTGGTGCCTGCAAATGCTAACATTTCGTTAAAAAGTTTCACAAGATAGGAAAAGTGGATTGGAAACATTGCATGTGAATCATTCAAGCATTATAATGGAATAAGAAGCTGATTTTTGAACAGGCAGATTGAACAGTAGTATAGTCAAAGAGATTCATATGCTTATGAGTTCAAGAAAACTCTTCATATAAGAAGGGGAAATGCCCCAGATCATAGAAATAACCAGTAAGTTTTTTTCAGATGTCACCAAGATATACAATCTTGGTCTTTCCAAACTGCATTTTCCTGCCAAATTAGATCCCTGTTCCTAAGCATATGTACTAAAGTGCTAAGACTGTGTTTAATACATTCTTTTAATTAATGCACTTTAAGATGTTGGCATCCTTACCTGCCACGAAGTTTCCTCAGAAAATCTCATGACTCTTATATTTACTTTCCTATTTTACAGCAGTATATATCAGGGTATAGTAAGTTGAATCTCAAAAGATTTCAGTGGCAAATTATCTTGCCTCCTTGGAAAACCTTTCAGTCCTTGCATTAGCACCTAGACCTAGACTTGAGACCTTTTTCCCTTTGATTTCCACGTGGGACTTAAGAGGTTAATTTTCAGTTATTGAAATTTTGTGCAGATTTTTTGATGCTAGGTTGTCAAGAAAGCTACACATCACAGATTGCTGTAATTAGCAGATACATTACTGTTGGAAACTTTCCTTTGAGTGAAAGGGGGCAATAAACAGTGTTTTCTGTGAAGGGCCTTGATTGAAGTGATATCATATCTATTAATTATCTGGAATCAATGCATAAATAGTCCTAGATGGACATTTTGCTTGCAAAAGAGGAACCATTCAAAAAGTAGTAGCTCCCCAAGGTGTTTTTGAATTTTTAAAACATACTCCTTAGATCAGAAATTTACTTTTAGGCCTCTGGAATTCTAGAATGCAACATTTATGTGGCCTGAGTCACCACCCAATGACACCTCAGGGATGTCTCAGGGCCACGTGTCTGTGAAACTGAGGCAGCAGTGACAGCATTTGCTCCATTCTGCCACCAGTCCCACTGCCAGCAGATTCAAATGAACCAAGCCACTGGTGGTGAGCCCCATGGTCACATCTCTCCAGGGAAGGACATCTCTTCCCAGTCTCACTTTCCACTTTCTCCTTCAGAGCTGTCACAGGGCTCCTAATCATCCTGCCTCAAATCCAGAGCTGAGTCACTTTTCAACCCTGCTGACATACAACAGGTTCAAAATCTGTAAGTATAATACTGACATTACACGATCTGGTATTGGCCCAGGATAGCAAGTCAGGATTTGGCAACACACTTGAGCTCTTCTGCAGACCTCCCAGACTTCTGAGCCCAGGGAAATTTGAAAAAGAGGCCAGCCAAAATCTCAGACCAAGAGCATTCCCTCCTACAAACCCACTGAGAATGTTAATTTTGTTAATGGTAGTTAACAGGAGTTTTGGTTAGATTTTATTTTTAAACATTTTACCTAAAAACACATTTGTACTTTGTATTTACTTGTGACAGACTTGTCTTCAGTTACCAAAAATTCCAAATTGTTTAAGTTTAATAGTTAGAATTTGACAAAAATCAGTTAGCTAAAGCATTTTAGCTAACTCTTCCAGGAGTAGGTTGTGTTAAAGGAAATGTTTCTTTTTAAAACATAACGTGACAACCTTAAAAATTCTTAATAGAATATCATTTTATCAATTAGTTTTTCTGTGATGTGTAAATCCTGTCGCCATTAGGGAGAGGAACCTCAACAAAAAAAAAATTGTATTTCTATACAGCCACTTGGAAAGTAAAGGGAATAACAAAACTAATTGCAGAAATACCATTTCATCATTTCCTCTGGAAAATAGTTTCTACTGTAGAACAGTTAATATACACAGCTGGCTTGCTATAAAAACAAACTGACACAAAGCAATTTAGTCTTACTGCAAAGTAAAGTAAGCATGGTCAATTTTAAGCATGGACCAGAGAACTGACTCCTGCAATAAGCACCCAAGGGGCATTGTCTCCACTTGGAAATTTACACTCCAAATTACATTAAATTTGACTTGCTCTTTTGCAATGGGCAGAGAATCCTTTGGGCAAGTGAAAGCAAAACATGAGACAACTGAAGTTAAGGAGCATGGAAAACAAAAGAAGGTACATTCTTGATCCCAAAAGGTCACAAATGGGATTTGGTACACCCAAAGGAAGATCTCTGCTCAAGGGCAAATATCAGCCTGAGAAGCAGGCAGAGGAGTACTAGGCTGGGCCCTGGCAGAACCTGTCCCTTCCCAAAGGAAAAGAAGGGAGCTTATTTTAGGGTATTTGCAGCTTCCAGTAGGGTAAGTTATGAGTACCCCTTCTTGCCCACCTCCCACATTATTCTCTCCCTTTTCAAACCGTGCCTAATTCTGAAAGATAAAAAACCAATTCTCCCCTCCCTTCTTCACTCCTCTTCCTCCCTGAAAGGCTGGTGGAAGTGTGAGGAACATCAGCTCCTCCTGCTTCTCCGGGACCAGCTGCAGCACCAGGTGAACCTGCCAGACCAGTCAGTGGTTTAACAGGTTGGTGGCTGTGAAACAGTGCCAACACATTACTCGTGACAAGTATTTATGTGATTATTTTAAAGGCCAGAATGGATTTTTACATATCTTGATCTTAAAAGTTACCAAGCATGGGAATAAAATAAATGTATTTGCCCTTTAAGCCTTGTTGTTTCAGAAGAGCTAATTTAGTTTTGATTCTCAGTGTATTGAAATCCACTAAGAAATAGATACTTGGTTCCCTCAGACCCCTGAAGTCCCAAACTGGATGACTGTTGCCTTCAGGCACTCTTAGTGTTGCTAGGAGGTGCACATGGCTTGTTCTTGATAACCTTGCTGGTGGGACCAGATTTTACATCAAGAGCATGTGGGCTTAACTGAGGATTTCCTTCTAAATAAGGATTCATGCTTGCACTTTCAAAATTATTTTTTGGATAGCTAAGAAACATGTGGTTATTACTTCAGCCATCATCCTCATGTCCTGCTTTGAGCAGTGAAGTAACACGGACAATTAAGTAAGTAAATTTCACACTAAAATATTTGCAAAAATATGCCTATTTGGACTTTCCCCTTCAAAGTCCATTTCCTGAAGCAGATGTCTGAAGTTTGAATACAGGCCAGGAATTACTTTGTTTTGGAGAATTAAGTTCTGAAGTGAACTGAGAGCAAGTGATTTGGGACTATTCATAGACTCTTTCAGTGAGATGGTAGTTTTTTATTTTCTTTCTTTCTTTGCTTAACTGTATTATAAAGTGCTTTTGCTAGATGCCAGTAGCAGCCAAAGAATTTAAAAGTAGAAACAGAGACAGTGATGTGATTTACAGCCAAATCAGACTTCCGTATATGCTCTGAAATATGGACACAAATTTTGTGTCCAGAAATAATTAAGGTCTTAAGTGTCCTCCTCAAATTCGATCTGCTGGTATGTGGAGCTAAGATGTTACTCAGAGAGCGGCATGAGGAACTGATCTTAGAGAAAGCATTGCAGCAGTATCATACTTTCCTAGACTTGTTTCTTTCCTCCTTTATGAAGTAACTTCATAAACATCACTTTTCTATTCCATTATTAGAGCACATCTGCTATCAAGAAGGCTGTGGAAGCCCTGTTCCCATTTAGTGCAAGGTCTTGCATTATCTCCCTTGACTATAAAATGCAGGGATACTTAGGCCTGTATTATAAATAATAATACATGTATGCAATGCATGATTCTAATGATGTAGCTCAGTTTCAGGTTTTTACTGCCATTCATAAACTGCTTCAGCAGACTTCTTGTAATTTATGATATCAATAGAGCCCCTTAAATTACATCCTAGATTCTGCCATGTATTGCCCTGTGAAGGAAAATGGCTTTGTATCCAATATCAGTGTAAGAGGAGTGCTAAAGGGAGAATGAACCAAAAGTCAAGTGCCCTTTATTGAGAACAAAAATTGCCTTCATGGTGCGCAATATGTGAAACTGAACACTTGAAAACAACTGCTGTAATCCTCAACTTAACTGTTTGCTTTGTAACTATGTGGAGCTCCCTAACACTGGTTTGCAATAAGCTTGTCAGAGTCACAAGAAAGGTGAGGGCATCTTTCACTGTGCTGTACATTTTGGACCCACAGCTTTTAACTCTGAGAATGTCAGGGTCAAAATATCTGCTGAACATTTTTGAATTGTCCAGTCTGCTTCAAGATCTTCTGTGTCTTGCAGGGACTGTCTACCATGCCAAGACCTGTTGGGGGGAAGCAGAGCTCCCAGGCTGAAAATATTAATTCTGAAGCCCATGTTGCCCAGAGTAGTGATGGAACTTGTAAAAGAGCCAAATATTCTTGGCTGTAGCATGAATCTGTGCTGACAGTTTTGAGTATTTCCAGTCTTGACCCACGTACAAGTTGTCTTGTCTGCCTTTGTCAGGCAAGGGGATAAATCCCAATGCACCCATTAGAAGATGGATCACAGCATGGTAGGCTATTGCCTCCACAGTTTTTTTTCCTTTATTCGTCTTCCTCCTGTAAAACCCTCTAAGGAGGTCAAGAACTGCAGGTGGTGAGGGGACTCTTCAAAACTAGCAGAGAGAACTGGCCAATTTAGCACTGAGTTATTTTAATTCAGGTGCTTTCTTCTTCTGCAATGTGTAAACCTTCCTTGAGCAGAGGACTCCTGGGGGTTGTGGCTGGAGGGGATCCATTACTGTCTTGGCTCCATCAAAGCCCTTCTGGGGACAGGGAGGTGACGTGGAGGCACTGAACCTTGCTGGGGGACAGCTCATGTGGTTCCCCACCACATGAATGCTTTCATTCCTGTCTAAGGAATTATATTCCACTGCTAAAAAATCAACAGAAAATGAAGTTTCACAGAAGCTATACTTACAGAACCAGACAAGCTTCTGATTTCAGAACTGCAAGCACATTCATTTGTTTGTGTTTCAACAACAAAAGCCATTTCTACAAGATATTAAAACTGGATTCAGAAGAAACACTATACCCAGGATACTAGCCAAAACATTTGAAATGTTAATAGAATTTTTAGTGGGTTATTTTTACTATTTACGTGCACTTCAAATTTTTCAAAATATTTAAATGGAGTTTGACCTTGATTTTTTACCTCCCAGGAAAGGCAACTTTAGGTATGTTCTTTTGCACAGGGTGCAAAACACAATCTTAGCAGATTTTATATATGGAGGGAAAATCTTGTCATTTTCAAGGGTGTTCAGCTGATATTAGGGGGGAATAATCAGATTTATTTTGTCTAAACAACAAAGGAGACATGAAGAAAATACTTACTCTGAACATCCCACATAAGTTTGAAAATACTTTTTCTTGGACTGAACTTTGAGAATTAAATATACTGACTCCTTGAGATAGAAATGCAGCAGAGGCAAACAAGACATGGCATGTGAAAATTTCTTGGCTTTTTAGATAGTACTCTAATCTTACTGTACCTAACAATTTGTATAGTGGAACATATCAACTCATAAGAATGCTATCTAGACTACTTTTTATTGCTTCTACTGTTTTCTTTCTCTCTTATTTTTTTTTCTTCCAGTGCAATTTAATTCTACTGGCACTGTGTAATTTTCATCAACAAAAGAAATTAAATGTATACAGTAGAAAATGGATCCTGTTTTAAAATGCTCCAACCTGTCAGATGTCCATTAATCTATATATATTCCACGTAGGAAGTAGAAAGCAATATGAGTTTTCACATTCTTTGTATTTAATATTTACCTGTGGGCATGTATTAAAAAATTCTAATAAATCCACAGCTACTTACAATTTACAGAATGGTGCTAATGCTGGTAGTTGATCCTAAACTGACACAAACCAGATATTCTCTTAATGTTACTCCAAGGAATTTTAAACTGACTCTGTTAAAGCCGAGGTTATTTGCCTTGGGGATGCCTAATGGAAGGGTTATTATAACACTGTCCACAAATAGGTGTCTTGAGAGAGCCAGGGCCATAATACTTCATTGACAGCTAATAGATTGTGCTATTGCTGTATCATAGTCATCTTTAAGGCCAAAGGTCACACCTCTTCCTTAATATTTAAATAAAGATACTTGACTGGAGCAGAAAACAGCTTATTGCCAGTGATGGCTGCTGCTCAATTTACAAGAACCTTTACAAAGTCATGCTAATTCCTGGCCTCCTTAGAATGCACGATAACCTTTCATAAATCCATCTTTTCCAGATGTCCTTGGAAATGACAGTTATAAAACTACAAATGATTTGTAATGCAAAATGGGACTGACAGACTTGGAGATTAGTTCTCAATGTACTAAAATGGCTAAAGACTATAGCTAACAGAAGACTTAAACTGCATCAATAAGTATCTGCCAAAACAGCTCATGAGTATCTTCAATATGTTCAGTAACAGCTGGAAAATACGGAATACTCATGATTGTAATATGACAAGTGGCAAATTTCCCTCTAAGGGTCTCAGAGCAGAACTTGGTTTCTGTGGGTCAGTCTGGAAGGCAGATTTCAAATTGCTCATGCTTCCAATTCAGCATTTTATTTGTCAGGATCTTCTCACTAATGATCAGGACTTTTCATGAACCAAACACAGTTTTTATGAGATAAAATTCTATTTACACTTACACACATCACAATTCAAATTGCTTATGGAGTGTATTTAAATTTAGAAAGTGCTACTGAAAATATATTTTGTTAAAAAAGAAATACTCATTCCACCTTTGGGGAGATTATCCTCCTCAAGGTTTTGAAAGTATATATAACTAGGGTTTCTGAGTTTCACTAAAAATACACTATAATTTATATTTATGAATAATTTTGTTTTCTGTTACTACAGGGGAAGCTTTATAATACAGGAAAAAAATTTAAATATAAGTATAAATATAAGTAGAAATATCCATGAATTTTTCAATAATTCCAGATGTCTGTAGAAATCAACAGAAATAACAGTTGTTGTCACGGTTGTATAGAAACGCAGTCTTCTAGCTAAGGCAAAAATTACTTTCTTATGCTAAAAAATATTAGGAGGAGACAAACTCAAGTCAGATAAAGCATTAGGGTGACAGCAACAGCTCATGGAACCAGCTGTAGGAGAGTAACTTGCATTGTGTCTTCTATTCATGACCCTTCTCTTTGATTTTCTCTCTTAGTTTCCATGTACTTGCTCACTTTCATTCTCAGATCCTTTGTCTAAAGACTTTAACCCTGGAAAGTGTTAATGTTTGGAACTTGGAAGCATTCATTGAGGCAATGAAGTATTAGATGAAGAAAATAAGAAATGTTATCCATCAGGTTAAGGATGTATGTTATTACGAAAGTAATTTTGTTCATCTTTTCATAGTTAAATCTACCTGGGAAAATAATAATATATATTAGAACAAATCGCATAGATTAATTGGTCACAAATGTGTTCCTAGCTTTTGTTCATTTGGGAATGAATTTCTAGTCCTGGTTTCTACAGTGGTATTTGTAATTCCCAAGTTTTATATGGATTATCAAAACATATTTGAGCCAATTGTCTGTTCCCACATGTTTTACCTTACCTGTACAGTTTTTCTTTCATGCCAGTGATTGTTTGCCAAGACTTAATGATTCCTGCTCCCAGACTGAATTAGTGAAAATTATTAATCAGTCACTCTGTAGTTTATGAAGAAAAACCTATTCATATTGATATTAAGGAATGGCATTAATAAAAAAATCAATTTTAAAAAAATAACTCTTCAGCTTTCAATCTGCTGTCTGTGAGCCATGATCTTATTTTTCTCCTAGCTCTACTTCATTTAATTTGATAAAAAAAGTCTGATTTTGTATTTTGAAGCTCAGTATCTCTGTTATGTCATCTGTTATGATGAGTCAAGGAGGTAAGAGAATAAATCCTGTGCAGTAATGACTTTCCCCCATCTTCTCTTTTTATGGCTTGTGGTGTGACTCTTGGGGATGTCGTCTGCAGGGCCATGAGTTGGATTGGATGATCATTGTGGGTCCCTTCCAGCTCAGCTTATTCGGTGGTTCTGTGATTCTGTTGATCCGGCTGGGAGGTCTTTTCTCAGCTGTCACTATTTGCTCAATCTCACTGCATGTCCTTTCTCCTCTTTCTCTGGGACCTTCCAACTTGACTCCCCACATAATTTATTGCAAACCATAGCTAAAGTAACAATGTCAAGAGGAGGACGACATGGATTTTGACAAATGATCTGGGTGTCTGAGGACCACCATGAATTTGGTAGGTATGCGCATGTTCACGGAAGGAAACCGTGTGTTGGCATTACCCTGTTTGCAAGATAGCTACAGGGATTTGAGATGAAGCCACACTTCAGATGTTGGTAGTCACTCTTCAGGTTTCTTAGCAGGAGGTCCAGTAGTGGACTCAGGTGCAAGGAAAAGCACTTCACTTGAGTGAAGCTCTGTAGAGGCTGCAGTGAAGGTGAACAGCAGTAGCCTCAGAAACAGCTACGTACACCTTGCAAGCAAACCTCTCACTACTATGGTGCAGGCATGGGAAGCACGTACACACCAGGGAGACAGAGGAGCAGAGGTTTGAGAATGCCTCAAAATGTTGCCCAGAGGTTTAAAGATTTTTTAGGTGTGCAATAACACTAACATAAATTTAATGATTAGTGAGGCATTCTTTCATGTTTACACTGGAATATTTGTGCCTGGTGGTTTTAATAACGATAAAAAGGATAAAAATATTTTCTAGGTGTTTTCCCTGGCAATTCAAGTAGTGATGATGTACATGGTTAACCTATTTCCCCAAAAAGTATACTCCCTGGCATATTCCTCTCATTTGAGGGACGTAAGAACAGTGTTTGCCTTTATAGATGTTTAAGAAAAATGTACTCAAGAAGTAAGGAAAATATTTCTCTGATATTTTAAGTGTACAGAGTTCTATCTGTTTGTACTATCAGGAAATGAAAAATAACAGTGTGAAAGAATACCACAGGGAGAGAATCCTTTGGTTTGGGATTCCTTAATTCCAGAAAACAATCTCTGAACTTGCCACATGTACTTGGAGATTAAAAAGAAAGGGAGGTAATATTGGATGTCTACATATGAAATGGTTTTACTCGGCCAACCTGTTCTAAACCAATAATTCAATTTCAGTAAGAAAATTGAAACCATGTGCCTCTTTGTTGGAACGATTGGTAAATTGCACTTGGTTAACCATTTTCTTCCTGCTCATCCCTGATACGGTATCTTTCCTCAATTTTTAAACAGTTTTGCAGGACTAGGAATGAATCATTTCATGTTTAAAAGATCAGCACATATTTTATGCACAAAGATTGCGGTGCCAAATAAATTTCTGCAGTAGACCACCTCCAGCAATACTCTAAATAATATTTAGAGAGGAGTCCACCTACAGGGGAAAAGTAGCCCAGACACCTATCTGATCAGAGATGATGAGGCAAAGATGATGAAGTTATTCACTAAAGTAGACCCTGTAGTTCTTCTGCCATAAGCAATATATTCAAGGAACTGATTGATAAGACTTGTTTTCATGCAATAAACATTTGAAGGATGAAAAATTAAAATTGAAGATACACCATGTAAGAGTAAATGTGATCAGAACACAAAAACAAGTGGCTGAGAGGAGATAATACAGCATATGAACTATACAATTCCGTAGTCTTTTGTCTTCCAAAAGGAAAGAGAAAACAGAAAGTAAAAAAAAATTGAGGTTTTACTCTCTTTTTAGTGTCCTTGCTAACCCAAACCACTATGTACTAGTGTCCTCAGTGATGTACTATTTTCACCTAGAAAACAAAGCTGTATGAATAAACTTTATGCTATTAAAATAGAATCTATTGAAAAAGATAAATGCTCTCATTGCAAATTCCAAAGTGCCAGTTGTCCAATTCATGGGCTTGCTGAAATACTTACACACAAGTAACAAGTGGATTGTCTCGGCAAATTGCTGAGGACTGTTGGTAAAATTCCTGAAAGAACTGTGAATAACCTGTGTGATGAATGGGGTCGAGAAACCTTATCATCTTCATATATCTGAGGACAGCTTAATTAATTCAAATGAAGAAATTAAAGGTGTATGAAGGGGATTAAGGCAAAAGCTGAAAATAAAAACAGATCTGCAAAATGTTAGATCTCTCCTAGCCTCAAAAGAGATCAATTAAATCTTTACAAGAGAAAAGGCACTGAAGAGGTCTCCTGTGGTGCCAGCAAAAATCTGAAGTGTAATATTTTGGAAATACCATAAATTAAGGGGAATACAATGTGTTATTTTTATATGCTGCAGGATCCAACAGCTCCGCCTCCTTTTGCTGTTAAAAATGCTACCCAACTAGCTTAATACTCAAAACTCTTTGACACAGTGTCCTGGATTTTAACACTTTCTGCCTATTGTATTTTCCAGGTCTGCAGCAGTTCCAGAAATCAGTCCCTTCAGTGTTATTACTCTCCATAAATCAGAGAGGAGTGATTGATTCCTTTATAAATTATGTGCACCACATGGCAGACTGGCTGGTAAACATTGTGATAGTAAACAGGCCTTCTGTTTATACCTATATTTTTGAGAACCCTGAACAGAGTTTAAATTTCTGATGAATTGCTTGCTCCTTCTCTAATTAGCATTAACACTAAAAACACTATTCACTATTCATATTTGCTCATCTCCTTATCTTAGATTAACCACTGTTTAATATGTGGTTAAAATTATTCCGCACATCATCGACTGATCTGTGTGAAACAGCACAGAGAACAAAAGAAGCTTAATCTTCCATGAAGCTTCAGTCAAGTGAAACTGTACATAATCCAGAGACAAGTTTCTTTTTGATAACCTGCACTTAATACACACTGCATGTCCCCTCTCTCTGCCCTTGCATTATTTTGAATCTGCTTATTAAAACAAAAAATAGCTCTGATTATTATTATCATTAGCATTTTGCTAAATTTCACACGCTTTTGGCCTACTTGTGCCAGCTCTTTGATTTGGGCACAACAGTTGAGCTGTCCCATGGACACAACGCTGCGCTAACAGACATGACAGCAGCAGGACCAGTACAGCCAGGAACAAAAAAGACTTTGGGAGACGAGACTTTCAATAGTGACTGTAGCTGCAAATGTTTTGAGACAAATAGTTGTCATTCGGGCTGCTAAGACAAAATAGAAATTTAAAAAACAAAAAAGATACCTCGCATAAACAACAGGATATAAATATATGGAATTATTAAGGTGTGACAGCACCTTCTTACTGGTAAGAACCTAAGTTGCATCACTAAGTTCTGTATTTTTCCAAATTCCTCACTTAAGTAGGTCAGGGGCCTCAACAAACAGGAGCAGTAAAACAACCCAAATTTTCTCTAACTTGAAATATTTCATATTTCAAAAAAGTCACATGAGATTTACAGCAACTTTAAGTTCTAATGTCATGTCCCGCAGTGCACTGCTGCATAACGCAGTAAATTAAAGCCTGAAACGGAGAGAAAGGCACTTTTGTCCCTTCAGCCTGTGGCAGGGGCGGGATGCCGGTGGGCGTTCCCGCAGAGGACCGCAGCCCCTTGCCCCGAAGCCTGCCCTCCGCACGAGGGAGCGCTCCGGGGGGAGCGGCAGGCGCGGCGCGGTGCGCGGAGCCGCGCTCTGCGGGGCGGGGTGCTGATTTGCACGGGCTGTTGCGGAGTGCGGTGCGGTGCGGGGAAGTGGGGAGCAGTGCGGAGCGGTGCGGGGAAGTGGGGAGCAATGCGTGCGGTGTGGTGCGGGGCGATGGGGAGCAGTGCGTGCGGGGCTGTGCGGTGCGGGGCAGTGGGGAGCAGTGCGTGCGGTGCGGTGCGGAGAGAGGAGGGGAGGGGCGGTGAGGTGCCGTTCGGTTCGGTTCGCAGAATTGCGGAGCGGAGCGGAACGGCGCGGAGCAGTGCGGTGCGGTTCGGTTCGCAGCGGTGCGGGGCCGGACAGAAGGAGCCGGCCCGGCGCGGCGCTCCGCCGCTAGAGGTCTCTCTCGTTACAGCTTTGCCGCTCCCGCGCCCGTTAATTATTTCACTCAAAGGAACAATTCTGCCTTTTCGATTGGAATGCCTCATTTTAAGCGGTGTGCTAGAGAAAGATATAGTGCCTCCTTAGCTTGTTCTCCTGCTGATGAGTAGATGTTGGGTTGACTGAATGAATCATCCTGGATATTTTAATACACAATGGATATACTTTAGCAGAGAAGTTTGAGCTTTCACCTTGGCTTCCAAAAGGTTGAAAATTTGACCACATAAAACAATATGTTCTGGTAAAAAGGGCCTTAGTATTGAGAGAAAGGCAGCATGAAACTTCAGACTCTCATGAGGACACCTAGGATCTGGTATATACTTAGATCCCATAATTGCAAATGTGAACCCTTTTACAGTCATTTCTGTTCCTTTTTTTGGGGAAAAAAAAATAAAGACGTATTTTTCCCTATAAGTTTACAGTGTATAACTGCTAGTGTATAAGTTCTAGTGTATAACTACTTCCACTTTCTCATGCATTTTTCTTTTAATAAAAAGTGGGATACTAACTATGGTAGGCATCTTTTTTATTGTAACCTTTTTAATGAAAAAAAGCCCTATCAAACCATGTTCTTACTGTTTTCAATGCTTGTATGTTGTTGCTTTCCTTATACCTCCTACACAGATAAGGCACAACACTGTCCAACTCACATAATGTTATGTTAATAAAAGCAAAGGCCATGAAGCAAACTGAACAAAATGCCAACACAACCCCATCCCCATAATCAAAGCAAATTGTATTTGAAGAAAGCACAGCAAAGCAAATTGATGTCAGCTATGAGGGAATATAAATATCCATGGGATAGAAAGAATTTTCCGATTTCCAAGGAGAGTAGAGGAAGACAGGTGGAGAGACTCTTCTTAGCACAGGGTGAGGAATGTGGGAGGTAAAGAAGAACATAAAGCAACAAATCGTTGACAGTAACATGCTGAAGGAAGTCAGAATAAAGGAGGAGATTCCTCCGTTAAACAGAGAAGGAGACACTGGGCAACGGTGGGAGGAAACACAAAGGGGTTTGAATTAGCAGTAGCAGGATGATACAACCTGGCCAAAATTGGGAGACAAAAAGAAGCCAGAATACTGTATTGAAAAATATCGTGAACTGAGCAAGAAAGCACTGTAAGGAGATGTTATGGGGCCATAATCATACCATTCAGGCTATGCTGAAATAATTCAAGGTGAGATCTATTTCCTACTAACAAACTGATAAGTGGAGTTACAGTGCGAGTACATACTCTCCACAATATCTTATTGGGATTGTTAAAACATTAGTGTAGGTCTGGATTCTGATTTCACTTATACTACTTTCACTGTGCTGCAGCTGGAAATCTCACTGGAGTTACTACTTATTTACAGTCCTGTGAGATCATTCTCAGGATTTTAAAAAGCAAAGAGGTTCTCAGTATTCCTTTTATGATTCTAAATTGCTTGTTCAGTGACAAAAAATCTTTCTCTCAAAGATTTTAAAGGGCCTTATTTTCAATTTCCAGCTCCATTTTCCTCACTGTTCCAGAGTGAGTGTAGAATGCTATGTGTCCAATTTTGCCTCATGGCATTCTGTTTGTCTAGGCACATAAAACTGTGCAGGTGCTAAGCAGTAGAAAATCATGCACTCATAATTCTTAGTATACTTGTGGTGTTCAAATATTTAATAGATCAAAACCTGGACCGTGATACTCCTACTGCAAGGCTTTTGTAGAACCAGGCACCCTGAGCAGGCTCTGGTAGGCTGATACATACTGTGAGGCTGTTGGCCTACTGTATTGAAGCTGCTGGCACCTGATTGTTTTATCAGTGCTGACACTATTGTTTTATCACTGCAGAGGGGAACTGAATTATGCAGCTTCCAACTTGTGTGTTTAAATTTAGGTGTTCAAGTGAAGAAAGAAGTAGATTTTTGAACTTAGAGAAGACAATGCTGAGATTAAATCCACTAGCTTGTAGGAGAGCATGATCACTAAACTCAGAGCTTTCCTACAGTGAGCATCCTCTTGACTCAGTGTGGAGAGGTAAATCCCTCCTTCCCAGACTAATGGAAATCCTGTGAGGCTGAGAAGTTTGCACAGTTCTCCAAGCCTAGAGGCTGCAAGTGTCTTTCCATTATGTAGGAGGAAGGTAGTGTTAAGAAACCTTCTTCATCTTCTCCTTCTGCATGAGGAGGTCATTTTTGTTTTGAAATCCTGGTAGACATTCAATGCAGTTAATTTCATCATCATTTACAGTAGTTCCACATGGATCATTGTAGCCTGAGGGCTGTCATTACTGCTAGGGCTTACAGAAGGGGAAAGAAAGACCAGATTCATTATTCATTCGTACTGAAGGGAGAGGGAATGAATCCAGAGAGACAGAGTGGTCATACACAGAATCCAGTTTTCCCCATTCACAGTGTGTCCACTGGGCTACGCTGCCTTTGGCATGCATCAGGGGTAAGAAATACATTAAGTACAAGTGTCTGCCCAATCGGCTGTGTAGCTCCTGCCCATCTCTGGGGGCAGAGCAGACCCACTACTGCTTTGGAGTGCGGGTTGCAAAGTGATGGCAGAATCCTTTCCTGTCTGGGGAAACATCCCAGCCTAGTAAATGATGAGGAAGCGCTGCCACGTCTTTAGCTGGAGCTGGACACAGCTGCCATGCTGACACATAGAGAGCAGCATTTTCTTCAGCTCATGACCCAGAGTATGTGCCCCTTATTTTGTCTCATAAATCCATTTCTGTTAACTGCTGCATTAAATAGACCCATGACCCCAATATTTTTAGTTCATATTTTCCTGGACTCCGGCTTGGCTATTACTATAAATTAAGAAAATAAGAAAGGATTATATTATCTCTGGAAGTGTCCTTGTTCTGCAGACCCCTCACCTGCTATCAGTAGTAGCTACAGCTTTCATTGAGCCTGATTCAGTGATTTCCAGGGTTTTGGGTTTAGGAGTTTTTTGTGGTTTAGGTTTTCTTTTACATTCACATAGGGCAAAACATACCTGGTCAGCGTGGCAGGTTTACAGATTATGTTCTTTAACAGCAATGCAGACCAAACTGTTGTCCTATGTTGCTTCTTTGGGAAGATATTTCTCTACGTGTTGATCCCCACAAGGACTTCTATGTTGCTTCTTCAGGAGGATGTTTCTTGGAATGTTAGACCCTACAATGGCTTTGGTGGAGATTTCTGGGAAAGACTGTAATTGTCAGTGTTCAAGGTCAGCTTCTGAGAAGGCCATCATGTACTACAATAACTTCACTTTACCCAGAGTAGAAGGTAGGCCTTCTCTCAAGTTGCTGTGGAGAACGTGTGGTCTGAAGACATGTCTGCATTTTGTAAAATAAAAAAAGGAGAGAAAAGTTTGCAAATTAAAAAGCTCAGATGAGAATGGTACTGGGTAGGGAAAAACATACTTGTATTTTGATGCAGAGAAATCAGTTCCAGAGGCTTAATGCTCTTTAGTAGAGCTTGGTGCTTCGGATTCAAGTAGGTGTCCTACTCACTGCTCTGTGGACTGGTAGAATTGATTCTCTTGACATTGGTTTGGCAGGATCAGGTCAGGTATTGGTCAGTGATTTTATTATTGAAATATGGGTTAAGCTTTACAACTATCAGCCTAGAAAGATGAACGTCTATGTATATAGAGACCTCTTTGCCTGGGAAATACTAGCTGTAGTAGGTCATGTGTAACCACCAAAGGTCCAGGATCCAATATCTACGGAGAGCTTGAGACAAAGCCCACCTTCACCCCATTTGCTGAAAGTATTACAAAGTTTCTCTCTAAGAAAAAGTAGAATTTTTCATTGACATTCATTATTATTGGAAACTACCCATTCTTCCTCTGCAAAGCAGAATATTTCCTCCTGGTCACACAGGATTTTGCAGCAGATTAGAAGGATATTGAACTTTGTAACTCTGCTTCACCAGGATGTTAACACCAACTATCAGTCAGTTTACGTATAGGTCTGAATAGGTAGTAAGAGAATAATATTACAGCTGAGATCCACTGTGAATATAAGGAAACAACATTCTCATGATAATATTAATTCTGATTTACAGGAAGTATTTGGAGATGGCTTATTTCCCTGAATGAATTGTACTATGGAGACTCCTTACCCATCACATTTGTATTGTTTTCATATTTGGGATATTACCTCTCTTTTGGGTTAACATTAAATTTATATTTAAGGATAAATTTAAGGAGGAAAGAGAATCAGACTAAATGGACAGCTGAATTGCTATAGAAACATCTCTCTTCAGTTTCATTTCAACCCAAAAATGTATAAAGAATGCCAGAATACTTATTTAAATTGTGGATATATGTCTGCACACTTCTTGTCTGCTTTCAAAAAACTTTTTGTCAGTAGCAATCTGATACATAAATGGCTTTGTTTACAGCAAAATGCTGGCATAAATAAATAGGAATATTGAACCAGAACAATTGCCTTTAGCAGCCAGTGCTGTAAATCATACACAAGCTGTCATCATGAGTTGAAACACGTCTGCATACTTAGTACCATGTTTAGCTTGCTTAATCAGAACAATATGTAAACCGTTAGTGCATGAGAGCTTGCCAAGACAAAAATTATTTACAAGTTGCATTTTGTGTTTCTGGAAATTTTCAGGAGAGGAGAGGAGAGGAGAGGAGAGGAGAGGAGAGGA